>PVKS010019632.1:0-38079 GCA_004027875.1 Aplodontia rufa
GGAATGGATTCAGATATTTAAGAATTAGTATCCAGAGAATTTTGTTATAGACTTGATATAGCCTATAAAGGAAATGCTAGAATCACAAACCTCACCTGTGTTTGGGCACAGATGCATGAATTGTTCATGCTGATGTCTCTGAGATGGAAGACAAAGCAGAAGAATTCAGACAGGGTGGGAAGATGTTGAGATTAATTTTGGACATGTTGAGCCTCATCATCCTATGAGAGAACCAACCATGTAAAGATGTTCTATATGTGATTGGATTCATAATTGCAAAACACAGAAAAACTGTGGGTCTGAAAACTCAGATTTGTGAGTAATCAGTGCTTAGAAAGAAAACTGAAGTCATGTAAGTGAAAATGTCTTGATAGAGATACAGAATAAAAAGTTGGCCTAAGAAAACACATATACTTAGGAATCAATAAGAACATGACAGTCAGCTCAATAAAAGAAAAAAATACAAAAGGAAAAACCTAAAGCAAATAAACATGAAAAGACTCTTAACTGCCTTACTAATCAAGGAAGTACAGTTGCACTTCCACAATGAGATCATTTTTATGCCACAAGATCAGAAAAAAGATTACTGTCCAACACTGTCAAATGTCAAATAAGGATGTGAGGAGGGTGTACTGTACTGTTGGGATTGTACATTGGTACAATTACTTTGGTAAATATTTTAGCATTATCTTGTAAACCATATCCAATAACTCTACTCTTAGGCATACACCCTAGAGAAACTCTTAAATATGTGACCAGAAGATGTATTCAGGAACAATTTCAGTTTCATTGTTCAAAATAGCACAATACTAGAAGCAACCTAAAGGGTCAAAAATGGAGAATGGATGTAGGGTAGTATATTTACAAAGAGCATTACAATGAAGCAGTAAAACAATTTGCAGTGATGATTACACACGCAAAAACAGGAAAGAACCTTGCAAATGCAATGCTTAATGGAAAAGCAAAAATAATCCCAAAAGATTTCTATCTATATATTTTTTAAAATATAAAAAATAAGAAAAACTGAACAAAACATAATTGCATGCATTTGAAATAAAACAAAACAGAAATTAAAGAAGTATAAATACTTTAAGATAGTGGTTCTCTGTGGTGGGAGAAGGCAGGATGAAGGAAGGAAGCAGGAGCAGATGTAAGGGTAGACACAAGCTGCTGGTCCTTCAGTGAGTGGTGGTTATAGATTCACTGTACTGCCATGTATTATAAATTACACACTAGGAATATTCCTTTATATTAATTGAGCCACTAACATTAATACAAAAAATGAAAAATTGCACTTAGATTTAGATTTTTTTAAATTCCAGTGAAGGATTTAAGGACAGTATGCATCTACTCCCTTGCAAGAATTACCTTTATCAAATTGTGTTTTAGGACTTTAACCTCCTTCACCATAGGTGCAAATTTGCAGCCCAACTCTAGGATACACACAGGACCATGCAGTATACATTTTGGGTAATAAAATTTCTCATGACTGCATCTCACTAACTATATTTTCCTATCACCCTGACTCATACAATTTTATATTTTCCAGTGAATTTGGAAAATTGCCAGAAATCACTCATGTGAGGCAGACAGCAAACTCCCACTCACTGTTTCTAAATCTACTGACTTAGCCTCTTATTGTAATCTATTGACTCCAGGCCCTTATCAGAAAAATAGCACCTTACTGAAACTCCCATTGTAACCAACAAACTCACACCTGAGCCCCCTCCCCGCTCAATCCCTCTATAGCTACCCCAGGCTGTAGGCAGCAGGTGGGTCCCAGACTCCACTGGGCCCCCCCCCCCCCCGCAGGTTTCTCCTGAATAAGCCTGTGTTACTGCAGCCGCCGCTCTTCTCTAACTCTTTCCTTCCTTTCACCTCTTTCCTTGCATTTTCATTCCTTAGCATCACGTGCATTTGTGTAGGCCACCTCACATTCTTTATGGAACGAGGCAGGATGCAAATAATCAAAATTAAAATACTCTACCCCATGAGAGTAGGAAAACGTCCCAAATTCTATTATGTATTTTTTCCCTTTTATAGCAGAGAATGCAGAAAAATGGGAGGTTCCTTTTCTCTGGATGATAGACTGTTGCAAAATGCCTACCAGGGCTCCCTGATAGCCTGGAAGTGACCAGAAAAGCCATTGAAAGACTGAGTCGGGGAAAGGCTTAGTAACCCACTAAGCCCCTAGAGCTCTGAAGTGCCAGCCAGGGTCTCTAAAGTCAGATACAGCTCTGAGAAGGCTTCCAGGGACTGCCCTCTGGATGTTCTTGAGCCTTTGAAATCACCCCTGATATGGTCCCCAAGCCTCCAGACCAGGGAGAAAGAACTGTCTCATGGCCAGCACCCTCACTCATTACCCACTTCCACCTGGAGCAGTATAGTTCTTCCAGGCTGAGGAGTGTCATGGGTCACTTGATCTGAAGATGCCATTTTCTTGATCCCATTGCCAGGGAAACTGCCTCTGCCTGCATTGCACCCAATTTATTGTCCACAGTAGGGGTTTTTAACTTCCCAAAGATGATCAGGATAATTGGTTTCTGTCTGCACACTAACTTAAAAAAATTTGAAGAAGTCACGATTCCAACCCTGATCTATCTATGCTGGTTCTCCACCCAGGGTGCTCCAGTAAATAAATTAGGCACTAGAAACCATTCTTCAGGAGGATTCTGCTTCAGGCTGAAAGGGAAGGGCTGGGAGATGCTTACATTAGCCACACGTCTACCACACATGCTTCCCTTGGCTCATAGATGGTTGTGACCCATACATCTCCTTAGTAATTCTTGTCCACTGACTCCCACGAGATATCAAACACTAAGTTGCCTATAAAAATGGTTTTAGATGAGAATAGGAAAGAAAAGAGGAAGGAGGAGGAGAAGGAGAAGAAGGAAGAAGAGGAAAAGGAAGAGGCGTACCTCACATGAAGTGAGGATCACTCTCAGGATCTATGCTTATGCCAGTATGTCAAAGTCAGAGGGTCTGGGGGACTACCACACACCCTGCTCCTCCCTTTATAGGCTCTGGTACTTTTTTCATAATAAGGAATAAAGAACAGTTTTTCTCTTCCAAGCTTATTCACATCTTTACAACCACCTCTTCCTATGCTGTCTTGAACAAGCTCTGTATAGGATGAGGTTTACAAAATCTGTACTCAGAAGCACCTGCAACTTTGTCTCTAGAAAGTTGTTGACATAGATGCTAGAGGGGCTGTGGAGAGATAGGAAAACTGTGGAACAGTCTTTTAAAGGCACCCAACTCATTCCCAACACAGAGATGTTCTTCAACCTATACAACACCTCAGCTATCTCCCAGCACTTGCAATTTGGTTAGACAATATCTACACCCAATACCACAGGAAAAACACCTAGGCAGAGAACTCAAGCATCAAACACAGCATGCCCTATGGATCAGATCCAAAATATGCATATTCAGAAACCATGCTGTATAGTTCTTGGGTTTGGGTGTGTCAATCTGATAGCCTAGATATTGGGTTAGGGTATTAGAACCTGTAGAGAAAGAAATGCTGGACTCCTACAACTCCAATAAAACCACACAGCACTTGGTCTGTTGGGATGAAAGCAGCCAAAGAAATAATCTTAAGACTCTGCTTCTTATGTAAGAATGTCTCAGAGACAATCAGGACCTTCTGGATAAATCCCAGGGAGTGCACCCTCTTCCACCCAGGAGAAAGAAACCAAAGTAAAAGGGAGAACATCTCACAGAAGTTCACCTGTAAGAGATCTCTTCCTGTTTGTGCTCTGGCTCTTGTCTCCATAAAGAGCTGCAACCCTTACCCTCCTTGACCAAGGGTGTTCCTCCAGACTTTTCTTCTCACCTTTGCTTTTACAAATGTAGAGCAATTGCATTTCCTAAGTCAAATGATAGAAAGGTAACAGCATGTAGGAAAAATTTTATTGAAAAAAGACCATTTCCTACCTCTGGCACCCTCCCAGCTCCTTCCTCCCTGCCTGGGGCCTTCTCCAGGGTAGCCTGCTTGGCTCTCTCACTTGGCTTCTCCCCAAGTCACCCCCATTAAGATCACATGGAGGAGTTTCCATGCCTTAGTCTGGCTGTTGGCACCCCACAGCCTGGACCCCTGCTCTTCAAGCTGTTTAATAAAGTTAAGAAATAATATATAAAGGTAAGCATTTTTATCATCATGATCCCTAGCAAAGAATCCTGCTTAACTATTCCCTGACATCTGATTGATTTCTGGCCTCAGCTTTAAATCACATTTGCAGAACATAAACTTTTCCCTAGGTTGGCATCACCAAAATATACTTCATGGAACACTAGTTTGACAAAATGCTCCTAAAAGCAGAGATTCCACCATTTAAAAAAAAAAAAATATATATATATATATATATATATTCTTATAGAACATATGCCCCTCCCTGAGTTTTTCATGATTATTCATAGTCTAACTTTTCATAAAGCCAGTTTTATTAGATTTTGCCTTTTTTCCATAACACCTATGAGCAGAAGAGTTCTGGAGAACACATTTTGGACAATGCTCTTCTAAGCTTCTCTTTGAACTGAGGTCGAAAATAGGAACACTCAAATCCTTGTTTATTCCAGAAAATGATTATGATGCATAAACATGATAATTTTTCAATCGTTTTCATTATCTTTAAAAGGACAGTTGATTCTTCAAGCTTCTGTGGACATCGTAATTGCATTGTTAGAGCACTACTAAGCAGGCAAGCATTCTTTATGCTCTACCCCGTAGAATCTCCTGTCAACCTAGCTTTAGAGGACTTTAAGGAGGTCTTTTCTCAACATGGATGAATAGCGTAGTGAAAGAGTTTTTCATTAGACACTTAATACTCCCCTCTTTTTTACTTCCAGTAGTTGAAATTTTTTTATTTCACTATCAATCTGAATTAAAGCTACAATGAGATATTGCTAGACACTTTAAGCAATGGCTAAAACAAAAAGTAGTAAGAACACTAAATACTGGTGAGAAGGGAGAGAAAAAGAATCATTTATACTTTGCCAGTAGAAATGTAAAATGTTATAGCCACTCAGGAAAATAGTTAGGCAGTTTCTTATAAATCTAAAATTTAACTACTATACAAGTCAGCAATTGCATTCTTGGGCATTTATCCCACAAAAATGAAAACTTATGCTCACATAGAAACTCATCATAAATGTTTGTAGAAGCTTTATTCGTAATAGCCCATGCTACGGTCTGAATGTTTATTTCTCTCTTCCCCAAATTTCATATGTTGCAATCCTAACCTCCAAGATGAAGTGATGATGTTAGAAGGTAGGGCACTGGGGAGGTGATTAGGTCATGAGGGCAGAATCTTCATGAATGAGTTTAGTACCCTCATACAAGAGGCCTGAGGGTCATTCTTCCACTGTGTGAGGACATGGCAAAAAAATGGCCATGTATGAACCAGAAAGAGAGCCCTCACCAGACAACAATTCTGCTGGCAACTCGATCTTGAATCTCTCAGCCCCTACAACTGTCAGAAATAAATTCTGTTGTTTATAAGCCATCCAGTCATTGGCACTTTGTTATACCAGCCCAAATAGACTAAGATCGCCCATATCTGGAAACAGCCTTGAAGCCCTCCAGTGACTGAATGGTTGAACAAACCATGTTACATCCATACCGTGGAATATTACTCAACAGTAAAAAGGAATGAACTATTCCTGTATACAACAACTTGGATGAATCTCAAGGGAATTATGATAAGTGAACAAAGTTAATTCCAAAATATTACATAAGGTACGATTCCATTTAAATAACATTTTTGAAATGTCAAAATTACAGAGATGGAAACAAGATTAATATTTATTAAGTTATAGGGATGTGGGTGAAAAGGAAGTGGGTATGTTTATAAAAGGGGATAACATGTGAAGGTGCTGTTACAGATGTTAAATGTGAAAATAAATACAAGAACCTATACCTGTGATGGATGAACTTGTGTAGAACTAAACTCCCACACTCACACACACACACACACACACGCAGATGAGTATAGATAAAATGGCAAATCCAAATCAGACTGATAGATTTCATCAGTGCCAACTTTCTGGTAGTGTAATTACAATTTTGCAAAATGCTACTGTTGAGGAAACAGGGCAAAAAATACACAAGATCTTTCCTTACCACTTTTTGCAACCACTTGTGAACCTATGATTATCTCAACCTGAGAGTAGTGACTGTAAAAATCTAAATGTGTCATTGAATTTCTCATGCCTCCAATGTACGCAGGTGATATTTAATAATATAGTCGTATGCTGCTGTGTCTCTTTAAAGAAGGAAACAAGAAACAATGTTAATTATAATAAGGCGTTCACATTAGATAGGGAAGTCCCTTCCAATGAGAATGAGTTTACAAATAGTGGTGATGGGACAGCAATCTATGCAAGTATTCGTTTTTATGCATTGTCTACCACAACCACCTAGCCATCCTCTGTGTAAAGTCTGATATAAGAATCAAACTCAAGTTTGATCCTAAAAAGTGACTAAGTTACTTGAAAATGCTGATCCTTTTGAGGCTTGCTTCATTAGGTGAACCCAGAGCCACGTTAGTCTAGGGCTAACTATCCCCACTAGTGTGGCAAGATGCTTCCTAGCACTCTAACTGATGCCCCTTGAATTATGAGGGTTTCCACTGTAGCTTTTGGGAACAGGTAGTACTCCAGCACTATGTGACATCCAGTTACTGCTTCCTCCTCTCTAGAGCAATTCTTTCCCCAGTCTTGAATAATTTCCTTACACATGATCTGATCAGTTCTCAACTGAGTGCTTGACAGCGAACCTCTGAAGATCTCTGGAATTCTCTCTCTTGCCCCAGTTACTCATCTCCAGGGTTTTCCAGGAGAATTCTACCTGTCTTGGCTCCTGTGAACTCCCAACTCCATCTCCTCAACTCAAGGGAACAGCAGGGCTCTACCTGGGTTCCTCTTACCTGCGCTGTGACTTGGAAACCTTCCAAATAGTAAGCTGGGGGCAATCACAGGGATTCCCTCTTTAATTATTGATCACTCTTCTTAATTATTTGATGATCAAAGTCCTGAGTGTCATTGTCTTATATATTTGCTCAGCTTTTTAATTGTGAGGGTAAACCTGATCCCTTTTATTCATCTTGGCTGGATGTGAAAGACCCTTAGTTACCTTTATACACCTCCATTCCCTAGGAACTCCCTCCCTCTCTTGTCAGATCAAGTCTGGGGTCCCCAGATATGTACACCATGGACCCTGTATTTGGGGAAGATAATTATAACAAAGACAAATAAATAATTTGTATATATTGCTGAGGAGACAAAATTTCAGAAACCAGTTTTTCCCTTTGGAGACGACAAGAAAGAGAATAACTTAATCAGAGCTGGGATCATTCCCCAGATTATAAAGAGAACAACCCAGAATAACCATGAAAAGCTACGGTTAATGTGGTGTGATGCTTCCAGGCTTAATCAGAACAGGAATAAGCCTCGGCTCTTTAACCCACTCATGTGGACCCATTATTCCTAAAGGACTAAGCCAGAAAGCTCTGCCAATACAAAAATATTCTTTTCCCAGTATGGGATTTAATTGTCAATGCTCTTAGAAAAGGCTGTACTTACCTTAGAGTGATATCTTTAGTTTTAAGTTGCTTACTCAAAACTGACAGAGGCAACTAGCAGGTCACCAAATTTTCCTGGTGTTTAGTAGAGCCATTTGTTCCCTCACTGATGGACTGTAGCTAGAAAAGCTTAATGTCAGTAAACATCTGGGTTCACCTCATTAAGGTGATTTGAAATTGAAAGTTCAAGGAAGAACAAAGAGCCTCCACTTCTGGGGAAGATGCATATTTTCCAGAAGAAAGGTTTGAGACACATGTGAATGTAAATGCGATCCTGATTATCAGGACAGCCAGGCCAAAGAAGGATATTGTTAATCAGCTTTCTATCACTGTGACGAAATATCTGAGATAATCAAATTATAGAAAGAAAAGATTGATTTGGCTCATGGTTTTGGATGTTGCAGTCCATGGTCTCTTAACCTTGTTGTTTTGATCCTCTGACTGCACAGTGCATCATGGCAGGAGGTGGTGGCAGAGGAGATCTGTTCAGTTCATGACAGGCAAACAGAAAGAGGAGTCAGAGTCTCACAGACCCTTCAAAGGCACTCTTCCTGTGACCTAACTTCCTTCCACTAGGCCACATCTCCTAAAGATTTCTCCACTTCCCAATAGTGCCACAGGCTGGTGACCAAACCTTCAATACATGAGCCTCTATGAGATGTGCCATGTGCAAATTATAACAGATATCTTCCTCATGAAGACTTCAGACTTGAAGTTCTTACCTTTGTGCAATGAAACAGAAAGTGCAATTTAAACATGACTTCAACCTTTGTTGCTTTTAAGTGGGAACTTTCCTTTCTGAGCTCACCCCACTCTTTCATAGGGCTCTGTACGCATGCCACAGTCCATTGCATCTCCTTAAGGAGAGGAACCCTTCATTGATTTCTGGGGTCCAGGGGAGAGTAGTTTCAATTCCTAAGGTCAGCTCAGTGCTGGATCATTTGTGGCTGTCAACAGCAACAGAGAGGTTCATAAGTTTATAAACTTCAGAGAATAAACTTCAGAGAGCTACTATAAATCCAAATCTTTTTATTGCTTTGTGACTATGGAAGATGACTGCTATGGCTTGAATATGGTTTGTTCTCCCAAACTCATACAGGAAAAGGTAGAAACTTAATCTGATTATGGGCCTTTGGGAGATGATTAGCTTAAAATAAGGTTATCATGGTGGAGGTACCCCATGATTGGGTCCTGGTGGGTTTATAAGAAAAGAGAGACACCAGACAGATGCACACAGACAAATGTGCACGTACCCTGTCTCTTGGCATGTGATACCCTGTGCCTTCTTGGGACTCTGCCAGCAAAAACAGTCATCAACAGATGTGAATCCTTAAGTACCAGAACCATGAGCTATATAAGCCTCTTTCCTTTATAAAGTTATCTGGCTTCAGGTATTTCATTATAATAATGCAAAACAGACTAATACAACAACCCTTTGAAGAAAAAAAGGAGGGATTGCAACACCATCAGGGCTACTGTTATTTAATATTTATCCCCAAAGACTCCCCATCTTTTTTCACAACGATATCCCCAGCTTCTGTTTCATTGTCTGGCATATTAGAGGAACTGAGGAAATTTGGGATGGAGGGACAAACCTCAGCAAACTCTCACGCCCTCTAACAAATCTGGACACTGAGCACAACAGAGACAGAGAACATGAACTGCAGCTCTAGCTATATGGTTCTAGTCCATTTACCATCTTGTTAGCTGTGCTTTAGGAAACAGAATTGGAAGATGAAGAGATGACCCTTCACACCACTTAAGAACTCTTCCCAGCACATTGCTGCAATTCTCTGCCAAACCCTAAAGCCCCAAAGCTCCTCTTAGCTCAGTAACATCTGTGCATTTCCTTAAGTCCATTTCCAGATTTGATAAATATAGAAGGCAGAGCAGAGTGGAACAACTCAAGGAAGTAAGAGTGGGGATAATGGGTCCCTGTGCCCTAAAAATCTGGCACCACTGGACTGTGCTAAATTAGGTGCAAAGAAGCCATCTGGTCAATTTAGTTTTAATCCCATCAAGATTTTTGAAAAAACGCTTGCCAGTGGACCAGGAGTGAAGGGAAAATTTTAAAATAGTGTAATTGGATGTGATGTCAGAAAGTCTTGTCATGAGCCATCTAAGAGCAAGGAAAGAAAATAAAATAGAAATGGCAAATGTGATTAAATAAACACACCAAAATAAATAATAACAAATCCAAGCAGGCCTTGGCCTCAGCGCCTGCATTCTTCTAAGCAGTTTGCTGCCCTCTGTGTGCCGGATTGCTGGGCAATCTGAGCTTAGCTGGACTGGGTTCAGTAGTGCTCAGGAATGTGAGTGGGATGACCAGGTACTGCTGTCCTGACAGGGTTTTGCCTAGAGGCTGGAAGCGGTGGCACTGACAGACACTAGGCTGAGCTCTGCAGTACTTTGTACTGCAACAGATGTACCTACCACCAGGATGTAAGTACTCAACACCTTTTCTCCCCATGACAGAAAGGCCACGAGAAGTGTTTCCAGGACTGAGCTTGTCTGCCCAAATTATTTTACACCTAGTACCTAATGACTGCTATTCAGCTAGCCCCTTGCACTCTCTAAACCTTGAGAACATATGCAGGAAAACTCTATGTAGATACAAGATTCTTGCATTTAGTAGGAAACATCAGAGATCTTTAACTTTCAATGCTGGAAAGAATCACTTTAAGATTCCATACCAGTCCATGCCTAGATTCTAGGATCAAACCTGTAAAGACAGAACCAAGAAGAATTGCTTATTACTCTAACCCAGAAACACGTTCAAGACCAAAGCTACAATTAAATGGAAAGTTGACATCTTTTCTCTTTTACCAGCTCCACATCTTGCCATACGTATGCAGATAGAGCATTACCTGCAGAAGTTGTGTCTACAGGGAAATAGTGCTTGATGTAACCAAAAAGGATATTTAGAGTCCAAAGGCTCTAGATCTATCACTTACTCTGTGATTATAGGCAAGTCACTGAAAGTCTATGAGCTACAATATGTTCATATATAAGAGAGGCCATAATTTCCTATCTTTGTAAATTATAAATTGACATACAAATGTTAAGTAGTATTATCATTAGTTAAACCTTTTGGAAATTTGTTAGAAATATTCACAAAAGGATATGTAGTAACTGGTATATACTCTTGTTCAGAATCAGGAGTGTGGGTTTTGTTTCCCAATTTTGGGTGATTACCTTCACTTTTCTGAACCCTTGTATATTCATTTACAAAATGAAGTGAGCTTACATGCTTGTTTAGATGCTTCCCAATACCAGCACCTCACTGTAAATAAGTAAACTTGCCTTGAGGAAATTGACTAATAACTGAAGGACTGGTGTCAATGCCTCAGAATCTCCATGTTCTAGGTAGGGATTAGCAAACTACAGCCTACTGCCAAATACAGTCCACTGTCAGTTTTTGTAAATAAAGCCTTGTTGGTACACAGCCATGATCATTCCTTACTATGGACTAGAACTACTTTCATGCTACAATAGCAATTCAGTAGTTATAACAGAAACTTTATGAACAAAGCATTGGAAATTTATTATCTTTCCCTTTTTAGAAATTTTGCATTCCCTGTTCTAGATAGTTACCGGGTGGTTTCAACAAAAATATCAAACCAAATCTTACTATTATTCTTTGCTTTTAAAAGAGGGATGAAAACTTTATCAATAATGTGAAATTTGTTTATGCTTTTATATTATAATATACTGCTTAATACCTTAACAAAAGATAATGTAATAAATAACAATAATAAATCTACTCAATCTATGAAAGAAAGAACACTGATACCTTTGGTGTTATTTTTACCATACTGAAAGCTTAAATAGTCAGGGTTTTTTTTATCATAAGAAATAAGGCCTATGTTATGTTCATAAGGGAAATACAAATTTCTCTTATAAAATAAATTAAAGGAAGGCATAATTTATACTTCAAATGAAACTAGTCTTAATATTTTATATATAAACCATCTGTGCCCTGGAGTAGAAAATCCTCACCCTTTTTTATCTCACATTTATTCCCCTTCACGGGGGAGATTGAAGCTCACTTTCTTCTCACTCCCATTGTTCATTCCCCTAACCCACAAAAATCATAATGTACTAAACCTGGAGTTCAACATAAAGAAGGAAAGATTAAAAGCAGTGAATTCTTAAAATGTCTGAAGTTCTTGTATTTGCAAACCAGAGAAATGCAATAGAGAAGTAGAACTTCATCATCTGATAGGTGACAGTCCCAGACAGGGACACTTCCCACCACCACCCAACACAAAGAGTTGTGAGGGTCTGAAACAAGCAGGTATTGGGAAGTGATAGGAAGAAGAAGAAAGATGGGAAATGAAGGCAAGGCCATCCAGGTGGAACACTCTGTAAGGGTTTACTGCGAACCTTCTTCCAAATGGTTAAGTTAAGATACAATTATCTTCTACATGAATGTGTGTATGTGGAGGGGGCGAGTATATGTGCATGCACATGCGTGTGTGCCTTTGCACCTTACATGCCCAGGGAGAAGTGTTACTTTCCATTAATAATTATCTAGTACTGTACATCAAGCCTTCCTAGTTGTTTATTAACTCATAAATCTGTACATAACTGCTTAGCTTAGCAGTTCTTCACCAGTCTTTCCTGAAGTCACTCATGCAACTATAGTTAATTGGTAGGTAAGCCAGGTTTGGGTTGGTCTAAGTCGGTATCACTGGCATCTCTGGTTGTTAGTGCTAGCCATTGGCTAAGTTGCATGTCTCTAGCAAGCTCCACAGTGGGGGAAGAGTTTCTAGCAGCCAGAGAAGGTAAGCCCCAATACACGAGCACTTTTCAAGCCTCACAATTGCTAATGCTGTATTTGTCAAAGCAAGTTTCCTGGTGTGTTAGCCTGATTTCTATTACTATAAAAAGTTTGAGATAATCAACTTAAAAGAGAAAGGGTTTACTTTGGCTTATGGTTTTGGACATTTCAGTCTATGATCTGTTGCCTTATGGCTTTTGGGCTTGAGGCATGGCATCATATCGTGGCAGAAGCCCATGGAAGAGCAAAACCATTCACCCCAATGCCACAGAAAAGAATGAAAGGGTGCACAAAAAGAAAGAGTTCCTTAAATTTCCTTTGAGATCATGACTTCAAATAACCCAAAGACCTCCCAGTAGGCCCCACCTTTTAAAATTCCCACAACCTCCCAATAATGCCAACCTAGGTACTGAGCCTTTGGGGGACATTCCAGATCCAAACCATAGCACCTGGACAATCCCAAAAGAGTCAAAAACAAGTCTCTTACTCATGGTTGGAAAAACAGGAAATTTACCATGCATAGAATATGCAATTGGGAGAAGGGGGCGGATCTGTGCTTATGTTTCTCAGTCTAGCATACTGTCCTAGTTCTCAGTTTACAAGGGATGCTAAGTCAAGAGCCAAATGTATTGTGTATGTGCAATCCGTGAATCTGTGAGGCCTCAGAGGAAGGACACTGTATTCAAAGGGACTCAGAAGAACTTGGGATCATAGTTTAGCTTCACTGCTTACTTACTGTGTGACACTGAAGACACTATTTGATCTCTCTCAGTCCATTTCCTAATTTACAAAATGGTGACAGAGAGAAGTGCCTTGCATAGTACTTGTGATAGAGGTCTTCAAGAGATTTAGCATCTGCCTACAGAAATCTGTGCCTCTGTCATGCCCATGCCCCATGCATCATGGCTAGCATCTATAATTGAGGTAGAGAACATGGGCTTGCTTCTCCGAGCCATATAGTTTAAATAATAACACCATAATCCCCAATATGCAGCTTCTCACATCAAAAGCCATAATGCCATCTAGAACTGTTTGGAGGCCTGAAAGTTCCAGACCTCAATCTTCCAAAGAGGCCATGACTCACACAGTTCCTGGAAGGAGAGGAATAGGGTGAACAAGCATGGGGACATTAACCCCGTTGTACTCTAACTTTGTCCACTGTCCAGCCTATTGAGTCAGTGGCCGAGAAACAATGACAGGAAGGGAAGGAGGATGGCAAGTGGAGAGGCTTGATCTTGCCCAGATTCTGTTAAGGGACTTGAGCATGGTCATTCAGCTTGGTACTAACCACAGGAGAAAAAAAAAGCATTTGGAGGGCTTGTAGCAGGCAAAGATGAATTTTCCAGAAAATTAGAAGTCACTATACATCAGTTTTTGAGAAGGTGGTATTCAGGACCTGTCTTCACCCATGCAGAGCTGTGCCTACCAAGTGCCAGAACAGGACCTGGGCGGGGTCTCTTATGGCTTGCAGCAGCCAAACTTAGGAAACCCACGGCTCTTCTACAGCCAGGGTGTAAATGTACTTGCTGGCAATGATAATTAAAGGGCTTGGGGACTTTAGGAGACAATGTTTACATAAGGTTCTGAGTAATTGTTGGATGCAATGCTGGGGCTTTAAAATGGCATGTTTGCTATGGGGGTGATGTTTATTACATCAATAACCAAGTCCAAGAGGGGTGTGAGGCAGAACCGTTCTTCAACAAGTCCACCAGAGATGCTCTCTCTAATATTCTCAAAAATGATGGATTAAAGTGGATTAGTTGACCAATTTATTTTGGTTTCCCAGTTTTAGCCCTGGCAACTCCATACCCAAGTAATCCCCAAGTCCCATGCAAATCAGCATGATTTGATCATTATAACTGGGACATCACATAGCCACCAACACAGTCATCCATCCAGACCAAATGGAACCCTGGATGCTCAATAAGATGTGACAAAGATCTTGCAGCAGAGATAAATTCAACCATCCAATAAAGGGACCCTACTCTTTTTCTACATTGGTCCTCATGTGGTACGAGAGAGAGAGAGAGAGAACAAAAGAATAAAAGTAAGAGAGATTTAAGGAATTGACTCATATGATTTCAGAGACTGGCAAGTCCAAAATCTGTAGGTTTGGGCTAGCAGTATAGAGACCCAAGAAAAGTTACTGTTTTAGGCTCGAGTCTGAAGGCTGTCTGGAGAATTTTCTCATCCTTAAGAGATGTTAGTCTGTTTTCTGTTAAAGCTTTCACCTGATTGAATGAGGCCCACCCACACTGTGGATAATCATTTGACCTACTCAAAGTCTAGTTATTTAGATGTTAATCTCATCTGCAAAATACCTTCACAGCAGCATGAAGACTGGTGTTTGACCAAATATATATCTGGCTACCTGGGTCTAATCAAGTTGATGCATATTAACTATCAAGCCTGCTCAGATACAGGTTGCTGTATCTTAGAACTTGAGTGTCATCCAAAGGCCCATGTGTTGAAGACTTGGTCCCGAGGGTGGTGCTACTGAAAAGGATTAAGACCTTTAGAAGATAGGCCTATAGCAGAAAAGCAAGGTATGCCCTTGGAGGAGATATGGGGACTCTTGTTCCTCCTCTCTCTTTCTTTGTTTCCTAATCACCATGAGATGAATAGGCCTCCTCTGCTATATATATATATATATATATATATATATATATATATATATATATATATAATTTTTTTAAGAGAGAGGGACAGTGAGAGAGAGAGAAAGAGAGAAACAATTTTTATTTAGGTTTTCATGTGGCTTTCGTTGCACCAAGACTTAGTTGTGTAGGTGGTGCTGGGGTTTGAACTCACGTATTCACACATGCTAGGCAAGTGCTGTAACCACCGAGTCACTGCTCCAGCCCCTCTGCCATGTATTCTGCCATGATGTTCTGCTTTGCCACTGGCCCAAAGCAATGGGGCCAAGCTACCAAGTGCTGAAACCTCTGAAACTGTGAGCCAAAATAAATCTTTCCTCCTTTTAAGTTGATTATCTCAGGTATTTTGTCATAGCAATGGAAAGCTGAAAAGACACTAGTCAAACCAAGATCTACATATACTGCCATACCTGGTAGCAACTTAGATTCTGGTGGATGATTCTAGGAAGAATGTTTTACAAGAACTAGGATAAACTGTTATCCATGTGGATAGCACCTATTCTGGCTAAGAACCAGTGGGTTTTTAGGGACCTCTTCAGGACCAGGAAAAGAGCAAGGCTGGAGCTAACGTCCTGCTGGGGCCATTCTCAGCTTGCCTAATGGTGTTTTGAAGACACAGAAACACTGGAAGGAAAGCACTGATATGACATCTCCTCCCTAAACTGTGGGAGGAATTGGAAAGCAGCAACTTTGGCCTTTGTGAAAGTTCTGGGTGTGCTAGAGTTGCCTGGCTCTGGTTATAGCAGTGACAAGAGGAAGGAAAAGCAATGCTGTCAAATTACAGGGCTTAAAACATGCCTGGATCTTCCTCCTTCTAGCTGGGATATAAAAGTATAGCTGGTTGCCACCATTTAAACAGACAGATACAGTGTCCGTGGTTGAACAGAACACACAGGTTCTCAAACATTACAGCTGTAATGTTCTACAAACCATAGAACCTCAGCACTGAGAGGAACTAAAAGCTTATGCAGTCATTGTCTCCAGCTGTAATGTTTATTAAAAATGTACTGCAATAAGCCAGAAGCAGCATCATTGCTTAATTGGCTCTGATACTCCAGTTGCGTATTAAGAACAGCCTACGTTAAAGGCATTTGAATTCTTCCAAGGGATTCTATTTGCCTCTGTCTATCATTTATTTTACTTCAGTCTTCTGTTATATTCATCCTTGCCTATCAGCAATCCACGGGGGTTCCCGGTGAATAGGACAAACCCAGAGAAAAGAAGTCTGGGTGAGAAAAGGAGGGCAAGGAGGATGAGCCGCCAGGAATGAGGAGGGTAGAGTTCAAAGACAAGAAGAGGCATGAAGAAATCGGAAAGGTGAGGCAAAACTGAAGTAAGGTGGAGGAGACTATAAGAAGAGGAAAAGATAGCCAGGAGCCACAACAGCAAAGACAGCTAAGGCTGAGACAGAAGGGAGTAGGGGATGCAGCAAAGACCGATCACAGGGCAGGGTGACAGGCCCAGACCTGGACTGGGAAGCAGTTAGGTGGAGAAGTTGATTTTACGTGGTGGTAGCAATGGACTCATTGGATGGTCTGAAAAGACAAAAAGTTTGATGGCTCAACATCAGGCAGAAACAGCCAGCACCGTTAGAGTTGCCTATGCTCCAAATGGGCTGCCCCAGTTTCTGGAAGCTGCTGTGATCAAACTCTACAGCTGTAAAATAAACTGGTTCTTCTTCCTCTCAGACAAAAGGGTGAAATTTTGCCCAGTTTTGATGAGCTTTCCATATTCTCCTAACAAATATCCCTGGCCAACACCCCTCTCCAGGAGACCCAGTGTCTCCTCTACATTAAGTCTCCTATGTTTAGGATACTCTCTCAGCTAAATGAAAACACACACACACACACACACACACACACACACCTTCCCAAAGCGTATTCTGACATTTGTTCATATCAGCAAACAAGCCACAGAAATCCCCCAAATCCTCTGAAAAATATGCTTACCCAGCATTTTCACTAGCAGCACACAAAACTCACACACGCACACACACACACTCCTGAGCATAGCAAAACTAAGCAGCTGGTCAACCTAAGTGGAGACATAATATTTAAGAGATGGTCCTGACAGCCCATGTGGGAGTCAATGCTGTGGCCTCTGATGGTGTTGACCAGGTTGTATATCGAATGTACAGTATGTCAAAAGGAAAAATCATTTCCAAGAACAATGATGGACGTTGCCCAAATATGTGCTTGGAGAAAACCAAGTGAATTTGAGTTTTGGTCCAAGTAAAATATCAAAAGGATGAATCAGAAAAAAAAATATACGGGGGGCTTTGTAAAGTTATTTTTCTTTGTATAGCTAAAATGGCAGAGTTTCAATTTGAATTTCAAGTGTACGAGAGATGTGTCAAATGATTCAGTTTATAGCTTGGGATCAGCCTGAAGCAGAAATGATAAAACACTGTTTTGATTATGAACCTAAGATTGCTTCAAAAAACACAGCCTGGTCATCACATTAATATCAATTTTTAAGTGTCTCTCTTTTTTTAATAAGCTTTATAAAAGTTTTTTGTTTTGCTTTTGATAGGATCTTTGAGGTTCCTGCTTGCAACCTCCAAGGCTGCGACGTCCCTACTGTTTTCTGAGGTCTTATGGTCTTTGTGCAACTCCTCTGAGATGATTTAGAAGCTAAATTTTTTATAACACTAAGAAGTAAATCTCATTCTCAGGGTCAGTCAAAGGTCATGAGACATAAGAAGACAACCTGCAAAACTGACTCCATGTGTCTGTGACTTTCAGGGGATGTCAGTGAGAGAACTTTGGATTAAAGGTAAGAAATACTGATTTCAGTTCCTAGCTGTGTTATTTCTGAGATTTGCCTCTTTCCATTATTTTTTTCATTCAGCAAATATTGTTTGTTG
Organism: Aplodontia rufa; assembly: GCA_004027875.1. Classification (NCBI taxonomy): domain Eukaryota; kingdom Metazoa; phylum Chordata; class Mammalia; order Rodentia; family Aplodontiidae; genus Aplodontia; species Aplodontia rufa. Next base: position 17,890 of record PVKS010019632.1, read on the forward strand.
CATGTCTAATATGTACGAAGGTACTGAATAGAGAAATAGAAACCAAAATAAGGATTTTATGTTTGGGACAGGGTTAACAACATAAACATAAATCGTATAGTACAGTGTGATACATGCAAAACAGAAATGCATACAAGATATAAAGATCTCAGAAGAGAGAGAAAATCCCTCTATTGGGGTAGTCGGCTTTCACTAGGAGGTTACAAATTGGTTAGGTTTCAAAGGATGGGTAGTAGGCAAGTAAGGAATATTTTTTTTAAGAGAGAGAGACAGTGAGAGAGAGAGAAGAAAGAGAGAATCAATTTTACTTAGTTTTTCATGTGCCTTTTGTTGCTCAGAGACTTCGTTGTTCATGTGGTACTGGGGTTTGAACTCACGTACTTGCATATGCCATTCAAGCGCTGTAACCACTGAGCCACCGCTCCAGCCCCAGGAATGGATTCTTGGTCAAAATCAGGAAAGACAGAATATATTTGGGAAATTGTAGGCAGACTGCTACCGTTGAATTATAAAGTATACATGATAGATAGGCAGAAAGAGCTTCAGTAAAAAGGGAATGTGAATAGTAGTCAGAGACCAATGTAATAACCTTACATGTTATAATATATTAATAACAGTAGGTCTTATTTAAAGAACATTTTGTAGTGTCCAGCACCATGCAAATATTCTACAAATATCATCTCATTTTATGTTTACAAAATAACCTAATAAAAAGGTAATATTATTCCTCTGTACTTATTGGATGAAGTAACTGGTTCTTGGAAAATGTATGTGACTTGTACAAGATACAGCAGTACAAGGGAAATTTGGGACTTGTCTATCCGACTGCAGAATGAGTCCTCTTAAGTTGTACCTCCTCCCTCACGTGAGTTTATTGGATTTGGCAAATGGATACCGTTGATGACCTTTGTTGGTTTAATTCTGATAGCATGTAGGGTCCCAAAACTATGTTTTAATGGGTCAAGAAGTCAGCAGCTGCAAGGAAAAAGATTAAGATGATCAGGCCCAAATCTTATCATCTCAATTTCTGGTTTTGGCGAAAATAAATGAGGGAATGCAATGGACAGAAGGTTGAGCCAAGGATAAAGTATTTCAAGGAAGAAGACTCCAATTCTAAAGTGTACTGACTGTACCCCAGGGGAAGAAAGTTGGCCCAACTGGTTGAGAACAGAGAGCACTGAATATGGTGTAAAACAAATTGGCAGTGGCACAAAATGCTACATTGTTCAGAGATGGGAAAATGACTTCCTGTGGAGAATGTCTATCAGGAGAGGTGTCAGAGAAAAGATGACATTAAAGAATAAGGCAGAAGCAACGGTGGAAGGAAAAGGTAATTTCAGAATGGCCAGCTGTTAAACACAGAGCAAAGCAGGAAAAAGTAATCCCAAGAAAGTGAAGTTAGCACAGTTTGCTGAGGCAGACCAAGTCCAAGTGTGAAACTAGAGCAAGGAAGCACTGGTTGGGACCAGGTGGTAGAAGGCTGGATTAAGGAATCCAGCCTTAGTTCACTAGGGAGGACCACTGAAGGTTTCTGCACAGGGAGTGGTGTGATCAACGAACCGTCCCTGAGTGATACCCCTGGCTGCCTGGGTCAGGTCGAGGAGAGCACTCATCAAGGTAGCCACTGCAATCGTCCAGGTGTGGGGTGATAAGTCCCAAGATACAGAGATTATAGGCAAACAGGTAGAAAGAGACTTCCCGAGACATGGTGAAAAGAGAATCAACAAGATCCTGGGTGTCAGTGTTCAGTCAAAGGGTTCAACGGCTTCAGGAATACCTGTACTATTAACAGAGATAGAAAAGTAAAGGCAAGAACATGGGTTATTTTCTCCTTGTAATTTTTGATTATTGTATACATAAAAAGTTTATTTAAAGAAAAATCTGAAAACACAATAAAAGGAAAAGAAAAACAAATATCTGTAATCTCCCTATGACCATTCCCTTTTGGTTTATACACATATTTTTTTTCCTTTCCTTACGCTCATGTATTTGTAATGATTTAATAACAAACTAGGATTTTAAAACTTCTTCCACTCACCCACATACAAAAAGCATCTTTCTACATCAATAATTGCAATTCAGCATTATTTTACTAATTACATAGAATCCTACTTATCACAATTTTTTTTTTAAAGAGGGGACAGTGAGAGAGAGAGAGAGACAGAGAGAATCAATGTTTATTTAGTTTTTCACATAGCTTTCGTTGCTCTGAGACGTCCTTGTGTATGTGGTCCTGGGGTTTGAACTCGTATACTTGCGCATGCCAGGCAAGCGCGTAACCGCCGAGCCACCGCTCCAGTCCCTACTTATCACAATTTACCCTATGTGTTCCCTGAAGCAAACCATTCTGCATGATTTCAATTTTAATTAGAATTAACATCTTTGAAACTGAATATATCATCATCTTTAATTATTTCTTTAGAATAAATTCCTAAAATGCAATTTATGATCAAAGGAAATGTGTAACATATTGCCAAATTGTTCTCCAGAAAGAATTAACTACTTATGCTCTCTTCAGCAGTATAGGAAAGTAAATAAAGGATTTTTCCAGAGAGGAAATGTGAGTAGTTTCAGACATATAAGTTTTAAAGTGCCTATAGGATGCATCGATGGCAATGACAAAGAATGAGTGCAGAAGAAAGAAATTAGATTTGGAAAGGGAAATGAGATTCCTCTTCCTGTTCCTCTTCTTCTTTCTCATCATTACCATTCCTTCCCTTTTCACGTCCCCTCCCTCCATTTCCCTTTCTCATAGGCATTGGTGGACTTGAGCCAGGTAGGCATTCCACAGTAGAGTAAAGGGACAGCCTAAGCCAGGGGAGACAGGTGTCAGCACAAGAAAAAGAATGGGTCACTCGGAGTAGCAATCTCCAAGTGACCCATGAGGTAGGAACATGGCAGCCCCATCTCTCCAAAAGTGAGCCTGGGAGAGATTGTACAGGAAACACTTTCTTGGGAATATCCAGGTCTCCATTGAGGTAAGGAAGAAAAAAAAGCAGTCCTGGACAAATCAGGGAGTGTGAATTTGCTCACTCTGGAATCATGGAATAAAGAGATAGGCATCAGCAGATGGTGCTTGGATTTTATAACAGCCTGAACCACTTCCAGGGGCAATATGGAAATTCTCTTCAATCCTGTAGGTGTATTTTTCCACCTGAATTCTCTAGAACTAAGACTTCTCATCCTCCCTCAGTTTCTTCTCCATCTCTAATGCTGAACTCAAGGATCTGTCATCTGCATAAAAACCAGGCAGAACAAAGCAAAGTGGGCCTTGGGCTCTAGAAATCATGAGGAAACTGCCCACAAAGAACCAGAATCTTGTCATAGCAGGCGGTGGAAGAGTGGATCACAGCAAGAAATCACTGAGAAGTCATCGTGTAAACTACCAGAGCCATGTTTGAGGCCCACACTTCACCTTTCTTCATCTCTTCCTTTCATTGCCAAGAACATCCACTCCAGCAGAGAGGGGCAATCTGAAAACTTCACACAACTGGAGGCCCCAGGATGTCTTCACTGAAGATACTAGACGACAAACAAATGATAAAACCTAGAAGAAAATGTCGAGCTCCAGGAAGACACTCTTCATAAATCCTCTTGCTCCTGATTGCTCCAACTAGAATCAGATTAAATGTAAAATACTGTCCTTGAATTAGGACCATTCAAAATTTATATAGCTCAAGGGCCTTCTGGAAGGGCTGCATTCTTTCAAAGGAAGTGGGTTCAGAAATGCAGAACTGGCAGATGGTTCTAGAAGAAGGGGAGATGAACCAACTTCATCAACCAAATTTATTATTCCAGATTTACCTTTAAAAGAATATTCCACCTGTTACAGAATGGATGAAAATTCTTACTGTGCAAATGGTATAGTTGTAGTAGGGTGTTATTCGGTAGTATGATATCATAGGGCTAATGTTAACAGAGTTTTTTCTAAGGTAGTGTATTTTGTGAGATGATAGGGAAAAAATTTTCATATTGTGAGTAGTTCAAAGTTTTGCAAGGAGAAAGAACAAGGCATGATTTTGGCTATATCAATGAACTGCTCATTCTGTTTCATCTGCAAATAATAATAGATAATTACAGAATTTAGGATGAGCATTAGATGTGATGATTCATGTCAAGTTCTTAGCATGATACCTAAAACATGCTAACTGCCCCATAAATATGTTATTCATCACCACCATGATTACAACCAGCATTATTATCCACCTGGCTGAACAATAGTCTGCAATGTCCTCAGGGGGATTAAAGGAGGTGACTGGGTTATGGAAGGACTTACTCATTTTGTGGATCTCCTAAGTTAATTGACAGCTAACAGAGGCACACAGAAACTAGTATTATGAAGGATTCTGGGGTCCTTCTGAAAAATGACCTACCAACGAAAGTTGATATCTGTCCTTGACACCAGAACAAGATGGAATGGCAGACTAACTCTCAAGCACTGTACAAGGATGCAATGTCACTGAGAGAACATTCATTCAGTGCCTGGTGTGTGCCAAGCTCTGTTTCGGGCAATATGGACATGGTGCTGAACAAAGCAAGCCAAGTCCTTGCTTTTATGAGCTTACTGAGAAAGAGGCAAGAGCTAAAAGACAAAGAGAAAGCGAAAGGCCTAAAACATGCTCACAAGCCATGGGTAGAGCACAGTTACTGAGGAGCTCTGTTCTGCCTCGGAATGTTCTTTGGATGCAAAATCTTGAAGCGGGATAAAAGAAAATGTAGATTAAAACTTTGGAGCCAATCAGATGGGTTTTTAATCTTGGTATAGCTTTTGTGTGCCTGAGATCTCTGAGCAACAGCTTCCTTGATTATAAAATCTAAAAAGAAAATGAGAAAAAGAATAATAATTATTTCCTTCCAGAATGCCACAAGGATTAAGAATCATGTCAAGCACTTGGTGATGAGAGACATACAACACGCAGTCAGTAAAGTGCAGCTACTCTTCTGTTCATGCAATTTGCATTTTGGTCATTGTTTCTTCACATATTCTTGTTAGAGTTTAGTGAAGTTACTTTGAAAACGCACACTGTGTTGGCTGAAGAAAAGGAAAGTGCAAAATGTTTGTCCAAGCTTTTGGGGATTCAAGATGCCATGGACAATGAGTTTCTGCGAGTTAGCATCATGCTCACAGTTTGAGTACTAAATAGGACTCTGGAGGAAAATGGTAGCCTTGGGTGGGTCAATATTTTGTTTAGGAAAGTATGCTTTTAGGTTCCAAGGATGATATTTGGCAAGAAAATCATTCAGAGGCACAAATCAGAGCACTAGTGAGTAAAATGTACATTGGGACAGCCTTTAAAGGGGCTTTCACCACTTTTCATACTTGACTCTCAAGCCTGCTTTATTCCCCATTCTATTGCTTGTAGTTAAGAATTGAATGCAAATCATTGCCACTGTTATTGTTACTATTGTTTTATTTAGTACTTTGATATTTTGGGCCTTTTGTGTTGCTATAACAAAATACCTGAGCTATGTTTTTTGTAAAGAAAAGAGATTCCTTGGCTCACAGTTTTAGAGATTGGAAGTCCAAGATTGGGCTGCCCTTCTCTGTTTGGCCTCTGATAGTGTTAATCTCCTAAATCAAAACACAGCGGATTGTATCATGTGTCAGGAGCATGAGGGAGATGAGAGAAAGAGAGAGAACTGAGGAAGCCAAACTTGCTTTATAAGGACCTGCTCACACAATAAACAGAGCAGTCCTGTGAGATTTAAGCCAATTCTAAAGATAAGCATTAATTTCCACCAAGGGTGTTGCCACAATGACCAAATCTCCTTCCACCAGGCCCCAAATCGTAAAGGTTCCGCCCTGGGGAATCAAGCCTCCAATGCATGAACCTATGGGTAACAAATCATATCTAAACCATGGCACTATGTTGGCACCTGCCTTTTTTAGATACACATAATATATAAGGTGTCATTATAATCATTTTTAAATGGACAGTTTGTTGGTCTTGAGCACATTCATATTGTTGTGCAATTATGGCCTCTCCTGAGCCTCAAGATCACATGACTAGGGTAAGCAGAAGGCCATGGTGTCCCCTATTCCTTAATTTAATTCCCAATCCCAGGCATGGCCTCAATTCTGTTTGAGAACTTCTGATGCTTTTCTTTCTACATAACAGAAAGTAGTTTGGACACAAAGGTGAAGCTTGGGGCTTCTATGCCTGCACCTTTCATCTGGTGCATAGTTTCTGTGAAATTTAACATCTTTCACCTGCTTCTGACACACTCTTCCCAGGATATGACTCAAATGGAGCCGCATTTGGGCAACATCTGCCTTTCTGACCCTGCCTGACTCGGCAGGACAGCTGGGATCTGGCAGAATGAGCATTGGTGTGTTGCTGTTTCTGGCAGAGGAAGGCAGGGCTTGTAGCCTAACAAAGCAAGAGACAAGGCAGGGTTCCTAGGTCTTCCCCAATGCCTTTGCTAACACTCTGTGGGGTTCTTCAAGAAGTCCCTCTGAGCTAAGCTGTCAGGAACAAGAATAACAAAATCAGTTGCTGGTATTTCATATGACTCCCAAATTCTTCCAGGTCTTCCATGTCCAAAATGTTTGAGAATGGTTAACCTTATTTGAGGAAAAAGATCTGATTTTTAATTATGATAATAGTACTTGTTGATTCAGTACCTAGTAGAATCCAGCCACTGTACTAGGTGACCTGAAGGATGGTGCCTGGACCAGAATTTATCAATAAAGATGAAAAATGGGGTGATCATCTTGCCAGGTGACATGCCTGCTAAGCTCCTAAAGGTCCACTCAAACAAGGATGCTCTCAGGACAAACTCATTCCATAATGTGACCTAAAACTCCATCCCCATGAGCTGGACAAGCCTACATGACCCGGAGAAAATCCAGAGCCACCTCTTCTGTGCCATCTGCCCCCCCTCCTTGTGCTGAGCCTTTGTGTGGGACTTCTCACTCATCTACTCCAAAAGCAGGAGGAAGCAATGAGGAATCAGAAGGAGGCAAGTGGAAGAGAGGGCACCTTTTAGAAGAGAAGATGTCACACCTCTCACTTCTTGCCCATGTGTTTCCCTCTGACCACAGCAACCCACTCAGTAGACCTATGGACTCTTTTCTACCCTCCCTCATGTCAGAGTACCTCCTCCCCTAGGGTTAAGAGGTACCTCCCTTCCATTTTGAATTTGTGACCAACTGGGATGCTCAGTCTCTGGTCTCAGGAATGCCTGGAGAATTCTGGTAAGAAACCAAAGTCTCATATCTTTGAGAAAATTTCAAGAAAGGGGCCTCAAGTATACAACTATGTTCTTCCCCTGTAATTTCTCAGTAGTGTGCTGTCAAAGTGTTTTAAAAGACAGGAGACAGGGGCTGGAGTGGTGGCTCAGTGGTTGCAGCACTTGCCTGGCATCTGCGAGTACGTGGGTCCAAACCCCAGCATCACACACTCAATGAAATCTCAGCAACAAAGGCCACATGAAAAACTAAATAAGATTGGTATTCTCTCTCTCTCCCTCTCTCTCTCTTTCTCTCTCTCTCTCTCTTTCTGTCCCTCTCTCTTTAAAAAAAGAAAAGACTCAAGACATCTCTTGAATGCAACACCAATGCCCTCAATCCAAGGATGAGAATTTATTAAGGTCTATAAATTGTATACTAACTACTCACAGGTTAAACAACACAGGCTCAGACAGAACGTGCTATGTTTAACATTCTTTCCCCACCTCAACAAATGAAAATGCAGCCACTGGGTTCCACTCATTCCTGGCTGTGAGTATGCTTTCTCTGGCTTCTCTAAAAAAATACTACCTTGATTTCTATACCCAATTCAATCACCCAGTTGAAACAGCTAGTGAGGCAGTAGCCATTTTCCATTGTCCTGTCTCTTAGGTTTAATCAAGGGTCCACTCAATTTCCTTCATCAAGTAGTTCAGTCAGCCACATGACAGCATGTGGCATCTGTCCTTCATATATCAAATCAGTTGTCTGAACAGACAGCAAAGGTTTAGACAGAGGATGTTTCTACTCATAAAGAAGATCTAAATCTCATTATACTCATTATCTTATTACTAGACTATAGAGGAAATATGTCATAATAACATCATTACTATAAAAAAACTTAAGCTTATAATGTCCTGAAAGTTTAACACAGAAATGTGACTACCAAACAAAAAACTGACATGTTCTTAGGATAAATTTCTGGTACACAAAGCTCATAAGCAATATCCTCCTTAGTGTGGTTGGACCACACCTGGAATATCCCTTCCTTCACTTCCAGGCATCACTGAAAGATGCCTGGAAAGGATCACTAGACTCAATAAAATTTAAAAAGAAAGAAAGAAAGAAAAAAGAACAACTGGCACCATAAGGAATCATTGAAAGAACAAGTCATGTAGCGTCTTGGCATGGATAATGGAGCAAAAGCCATGAAAGATGTCTTGAAATTCTTCAAGACTTGTCATGAATCAGAGCAGAAATGGAACTAACAAGGGGATGTTGCATCTCTACAGTATAAAAAAGTTCCTAGGAGAATTTTCAGAAAGTTGAACTGACTTGTCCTTGTCACTGGTGGTGTCTAAACAGCTATTAGATGACTGCTTAACTTAAACACTGCACAATCTTCATGTTAAGAGATAGGATAAACCAAATAATATCAAAATTCTATACAAATGCATGCATTTCTCTTCTACACCTTATAGGTAAATGAAGAAGTGTCCTGTCTTGCCTATAAAGCACTTCCTAGAATAGGAAGCAAATTTTCAAATTGATGCCCGTAAGAAAACAAAGCTTCTTGGAATCACAGGTTGGAGTATTGTAGATGGAGAGGAAGAAAGACTGGATGGAGCTCTAAACAGAAGAGAAAGTACTGGGGGAGGAAATCGCAAGGTATGTAAATGAAATGCAGTTCCCAAATGTTTAGAGAAGTTTAATGGCCTGGAGAGGGACTTTATGAGGAAACTTTCTCCAATAAAGTGAGAAGACAAACCTCATAGAGGAATTTATTGCTTACAAACCAAAGCCTGGGAATCCAATTTGTATAGCAGGGATCAATCTAAATTTCCCTCATATCTGCTATGGCAAATCATTGGGTATCTTCTTGCTTTGCACAATGTAGAGACAGAGCAGCCTCCCTGAAACACCTTTCAACTCCATCTCCAAAAGTAATTCCCTCTCACCTGACCTTCTCTGTCTTTTAGTTTTGTTTTGTTCTTTTATGCTCAGCAATCAAACTAAGGAGCAGACCACCACAGAAAACCAAAACTCTGAAGATGGTCACTGCAGCTGTCATCAACTAAGGACAAAAATGATTGAATCTAAATCCTGCACCTGGGCATTGCATGACCCTTCCCAAAGCCTGGGCCAACTCTAAGCCATCTGACTCACCCAAATGAATTATCTCGCAAATCCATGATGTGGTTCAAGAATTGGTCCTTTTTCCACTGGTGATAAACTAGTTCCTACTCTTATCCCACTTCTTACTGTACAGTTTTTGGAGAAGTGCACACAATACACTCGATTCATGAATTCTTGATTTAGAATCATAATACAAGAAGCCAAGTTACCTAGTAGTAAAACCCGGTAGCTACACTGCCTGGGTTTGAAAATTATCTCTGTTATTTGCTAATGATTGACCTTCCACAAGTTTCTCAACCTTTCTATGCTTCCGTTTCTTCATTTATAAAAGGAAAGTAATCATGCTACCTAACTCATAACACTGCTATGCAAATTAAAATATATAATACCAGTATGCAATTCAGCACAGTGCCTGATACACGGAAAGTACTAGAAATATGTTAACTACTATCATATTATTTTAGAATTTGAGAGACACAGGGAGCATAGGCCAAAACTACACACACAACTCTCCATTGTAAAGTGGGTGAATAATGTGGTCTCTGGGTGAAGTAAAGGCTTTCTTTTGGTCCCACTTTTTTGACACCAGACATCCCTAGTTCACAGCACAGTGAAATCTGTTATTGTCTTTGTTTTTATGTTCTTACCTTCCTGATTTTGTGAGATAATTTCAACTTCATTTCATCATGATTTTATTTGGCAAAAATTATAGAAAGAATTTAGCTTTAATATTCTTCATCCTCTCCATCAAGTTAGTGGGAAAAGGTAAATTCAACAGATGGAAATGCAACTTTGGACCTCTACAGATGAGAGAACTAAGGCCACATGTCCAAGAGCCCATGCTTAGAGTAAGAAGAAAATTCAATCCAGTCCTTCTCATATGGTTCTAATAAGTTTATTACAGGTATTCTTGAAGGTAAGTAAGTAATCATTTGTTAAATGAATAATATGTGCTTCTTTCATACACAAATGTGTGTCTGTTTTGTGAATTTTGTACTTTATTTACTAATACATGTCCATGGAGGCATGCATATATTCGTGTACTCTATTGAAGATGATCTTTAGTTAACTGTGAGCATTACCATAAAGCCCTCATGGTCCTCTTGAGTCCACTCTATCAACTACACATCTGAAAGTCAATACTGAACCTATGGGACTTCCCCACCATCAAATCAGAACAAGTCTGCTGCGAACCTCAGGAACTGCTGCAAATATCCCTATCCCTCCCTCCTATTACCTGGCTGAGCTCCTGACTACGCAATAGGTCAAGAAGAAAGAGGAGGTGCCCTCACCTTGTACAAAGCAATGCAGAGGGCCTGAGCAGGCAAGGGTCCGAGAAAGGCAGCCTGATTCAAAAGATGAATCTGGCTTTCTCACCTAGGGTCTGTACCTTTTCTCAATCCTCATCTTCTAACATTACCAAGGAATCTCATATACATTCCTGAGGTTTTAACCATTCAGTTATTAAGAAAGCCTACACTAAGAGCCTACAAAGTACTAGGCACTAGAGAAACACTGGGAAGAAAATCAACCAGGTCAGAGAAGGGAGACAAATAACAGTACGTGGAGACAACCCCAAATAGAACTGTGAAAAGCCATTAGGGATGTTCCCCAACCCTCCAAGGCCCTCCCCATTCCTTTATTGTAAAAAGTTCCCACAAGTTTCTCTTTGCCCTCTTCCCCTCCAAAACCTGAGTCTTGGAAAAATAATTTGATTATTCATTCATTTATTCAACAAATACATGTTGAACTCCTATTAGAAATCACCTACAGGTACTGCAATAAGTAAGATTTTACTCATTATTTTATGTGTATTTGCATTTCAAGGCTATTTTCCCATACTTTTTATTGAGATATAATTTCCATACCACAAAACGTATCCATTGAAGGTGTACAATTCCGGATTGTTACTATTTTCATAAAGTTGTGTAACAACCACCACTAATCCCAGAATACTTTCATCACTTCAAAAAGAAATTCTATACCAATTAGTAGTCATCCCCCCAATTTCTCTTTCCTCCAACCACTGAAAACCACTAATTAACGTTCTGTCTCTATGGATTTGCTTATTCAGGATATTTCACATAAATAGAATCAGATGTGACCTTTTGTGTGTGGTTTCCTTCATTAGCATAATGTTTTCAAGGTTATCCATGATGTAGCAAGCATCAGTGAGTGCTTCATTCCATTTCATGGCTGAATAATATTTCATCATACTATATTTTATTTATTTGTTCATCAGTTTATGAACTTTGGATTGGTTCCACTTCAGGGCTATTATGAATAATGTTGCTACGAATACTCATTTTTTGTGTGTGGACACATTTTTTCAATTCCCCTGGGTCCATACCTGGGAGTGGAATTGCTAGGTCATATGGTAACTATATATTTAACATTTTGACAAACTGTCAACCTGTTTTCCAAAGTGACGGCACCAGTTTGCATTTGCAAGAAAGGAGGATTTTAATTTCTCTCCGTTCTGGCCAACACTTATTGGTTGTCTAGCTTTTTCTATTATGGTATTCCTAGCGGGCATGAAGTGATATCTCCTTGTGGTTTTGATTTGCATTTCCCTAATAACCAATGATCTCAAGCATTATTTTTGTGCTTAGTGACCATTTGTATATCTTTTTTGGAGAAGTGTCTACTCAAATCCCTTGCCTACATTTTAATCCAGCTACTTTTCTTCTTGCTGTGTTGTAAGAGTTTCTTTTTCAAATTCTGGATATTGAATTCTTTTCAGATACATATTTTGAAATAGGTTATTGCATTCTATTGGTTGTCTTACATTTTCTTGATGGTGTCTTTTGAAGTACAAATTTGGAATTTTTTTTCCTCTTGGTTGTTCAGGCTTTTGGTGAAATAGCTTAAGGAACCATTGTCTAATTCAAAGTCATAAGATTTATACCTATGTTTTCTCTAAGAATTCTGTAGCTTTAGCTATTACATTCAGGTCTGTGATCCATTTTTATTAAATTTTTAAAATTTGCATATATGGTGTTTTAGTCAGCTTTTTCATTGTTGTAACTGAATGACCTGACAAGAACAATTTTAGGAGGAAAAGTTTATCTAAAGGCTCTTACTCCACGGAAGGTCGGCTCTATTCCGCGGGGCTGGAGGTGAGGCTGTACAGTATGGCTTCAGGGAGCTCAAGGCATCGCACTGAGAAGCAGAGCAGAGAGAGAGAAGCTCCATGCCAGATACAGAACACATACCCCAAAGGCAGGCCCCCAGTGACCCACCTCCTCCAGCCACACCCTACCAGCCTACAGTTGCCAGTCAGTCAATCCGTGTAAGGGGATTAATTCACTGATTTGGTTAAGGCTTTTATAACCCAATCATTTTACCTCAGCCTTCCTGCATTGTCCATGAGCTTTTGGGGGACACCTTACATTCAAACCATAATATACGGCGTGCGGTAGGGTTCCGAACACATTCTTTTGCATGTTGATATCAGGTTGCCTCAAAAGACTATTAATTCCCCCTTGAATTTTCTTGGTACCCTTGTTGAAAATCAGTTCACCAAACTGTAAAAGTTTATTTCTGGACACTGAATTCTATGAATATATATGTATATATATATGTGATCTTTATCTTTGTAGTAAGCCTTGAAATTTAAAAGTGTCAATCTTCTAATCTTGTTCTTTTTCCCTTGAATTTCCATATGAATCTTAGGAATAGCTTGTCAATTCCTGCTCTTCCCCTGCCCCCCCCCCCAAAAAAGGGGCTGGGATTTTGAAGAAGATTGCATTGCATTTGTAGACCAATTTGGGGAATATTGCCATTTTAGGAATGTTAACTCTTCCAATCCACGAACACAAGATATATTGCCATTTATGTATATGTTTTCATTTAATTTCTTTGAACAATACTTTATAGTTTTTAGTGTGCAAGTTTTATACTGCATATGTTAAATGTATTCCTAAGTATTTTATCCTTTTTAATGCTGTTGAAAATAAATTTATTTTCATAGTTTCACTTTTGGATCATTTATTGCTAATGTATAAACATATAGTGGATTTTTATATTTTGATCTTGCATCTTGCAATGTTGTTGAACTCATTTATGAGTTCTGATGGGTTCTTGCGCAAACCTTTGGATTATCTGTGTACAAAATGATATCTTTGGTAAGTAGAGATAATTTTGACTGTTTTCAATATGAAGAGCTTTTCAAGTTATATTTCTTATTGTGCAGTGGGAACATTTTATACCTCTATCAGTTAACTTCAGGAATCAGGAATATGAGCTACATGAGGGCAAGGAATGTATTTGTTTCTCTGTTATAGGTTCAGCACCTAGCTTAATTCCTGGAAAGTAATAACTATTTAATAAATATCCATTGAATAAATGAGTAAAAGAATCAAGGAGGTAGGACAGATTAATTCAGAGTTTCCCCCCGCACCCTGGAATCACATCTACTCACTTAAAATGCCTACCCAGTGCCTGGCTATTAATTGACACTCAGTATTTGTTTAACGGAGGGAAGGTGAATGAAGTCATAAATAATGTTAAGGAGGAAGTGTGTGAGCAAGACCACATGGTCAGAACTGTTGTAGGAAACACCATCTGTTGAACAGCTCATTTCCATCTCAGTGGTAAATAATGCCATCAATTCCGTCTTAGTGTATGGTAAATACTGTCCCCCACGATCACAGTGACGGTGAACCTCTGTCACAATAATGGCAACAATTCTACAGTAATGGTTGTTAAAACTTGTTGCCACAAAAACAATACCATTACATAATCTCTCTGATTTATATCACTTCAACAGCAACAAGGCAAGGGATGGCAGGCCACCTAGGCTGACCTGCCATGGCCCTGTCTGTTGGCACACACAGTCTTGCTTCTTCTGCTTTGACTCTCACCCAGGAAATACTTTCAGTACATCTGGAAACACAGTGAAAATACTTGGCAGGGGCACCATGTGAAAAGTAAACAGAAACACCCAATGAGGCCCAGGCGGGTCTGGGGCCCAGGGCCGGCAGATGGGAGTGGGGGTGTCGCTTGCCAACTTTCCCCAGCTCCTGCTCACTCTCTCTTCTTTTAAGGGAACCATCATTGTTCCCACTATCCCACTCTCACAATGCCAGGCTCTCTATGTGAGGGTTACAGATTAAAATTTCTACTCTCCAAATATACATTCAATTCTATTTTTCTCAGGCAATTATATAACTAATTGCATTCTTATTAGAAACATATTTTCAAATTTTAATGACCATAAAAGAGATTTATAGCTATTACAGACTTGTTAATCCTCAATAAATATGTTCTTAATTGGGTTAGCATTTTATGTACAATAACTCTCCTACTAATTCTAGAAGCCTTGACAGAAAGCATTGCAATTGATTTGTTTTCCCTGGGGTTCCTTAAGTTACACTTTAAGATTGGAGATTAAAACTGAGGAATTTTCCACCCTGTAGGAAAAAAAAAAAAGATTGAATATAGCAGTGACAAGAAGGAGCAGGCAGCTTAAGAGCAGTTGGGAAAATTCTGGATGAAGATCAGGAGATTGAAATCTGCATCTGCCTCTACTGCTAATTAGCCCTTGGCTCTAGCCAAGTCACTTAACCTTTCTTAGTCACGGTTTCCTCATTTGTCATATGGGGATAATCATACCTACGGGATAATCACATTTTTGCAGTGAGGAATCTGATCCGTGCGAGTGTGAGAAACACTGAAAGTCACACAGTGCAGAGACGTGGGGTCCAAGGGATCGGTCTCAGCCCCACAGTGACAAGTGGAGACACCTCAGACACAGTATTCCACCCACTGGCCCTTGTTTGCATAATGTAAATAAAAATAGTAATGATAATTATAATAACACTTGCTTTTTAAGGACTTGGCAAAGTTTAATGAAATGATATGTAGGAAACTTCACGAAGGACCTAGCACATAATAAGCATCAAAAATGATTCTGTTCCCACTTCCAATCCATTAGCAACATACATACTTTCCTAAAATGAAATCCTAGACATTTGGGAAATTTCAGACACAGCCACCTTGCTTGCTAACAGAGGGAAACAGGCCTGTGCTACCACGTGTCTCCACATTCCACAGCACAGGCCCTGCTTTGCACCCTTTCCAACACTGCCGATTAAGAGTCCGTGACAAAGTTCCAATTAAAATGTTCAGCATGGCAGGCTGGTCAGGAGGGAAGTCCCTGAGCTGAGGAATATAGGAGTTCGTTATGGTTTTTCCAGGAGAAGAGCTGTAGGGAGTTGGAGTTTGGGTCAGAAGAAAATTTCTTAGTCGTCCAGAGTCTTCCCAAGGAAGAGAGAGGAAGCCTGGGAATGACTTCCATTCCTAAGCGCGTAGCTATTTATTGTCTGCTTTGGATAAAATGTGACTGCTCTGGAGGCAAGAATGCCCACAGATGACCAAATCTTGGAACTGTGTCTCTCCATACTTTCCCAAGAATCTTCAAACCTCACAGCAAACCTGGAGTCAAACCCCCTCACCAAGCTGCCCAGACTGAGCAAGAAAATACAAAGAGCCTATGCACAGAAGCAAGACCCAACAGAAGGGCCAGCATAAGCAGCAAGCGGCCAGAGCCCAGGCAGGCGCTCCAAACTGCAGTTCCCTTGATTAAAAAGGACCTCTGCCCACCACCTCTCCACTGCTCACTGACCCCCAGCACACACACCACACACACACACACACACACACACACACACACACACATACACACACACTCCTCCAGGGATAAGACACAGAGAGCTTAGCTGCATAAACCAGGTGGGCTTGTAAAACAGTCAAAGAATTAAATCTTCAAGAATGTTTTGGCCAAGCTACTGACCCATTTCTCTCCCTGAGAAGCCCAGGAAGGAGGAGGGGCTAGAAAGAAAAATAAAGAAGCAGAGGGAAACAAAACCAAATTATTAAGTTCTTTTCATTAAATAAATAAACTCCATCTGACAGGCCCTCCCCTGGAGCCCTGGGATGCCATCAGTCCTGGGAAATGACTTGAAGAAGGAAAAAAAAAAAAACCACCAACAAAGAACCCTTGGTCTGGACTGAAGTGAGAGTGGCCACAGAACCCATTCACTGCAGCGAGACTCCAGCGACAAAGCCCTTCAAAATGCAAAACTATAATGAAAAATAAAGTAGTATTTAAAAAATTGCTAAAATGGTAATTTTGGTGTTATATAGATTTAAGAGAGAGAGAGAAGAGAAAAAGGGATAGCAAGATGCATGCTGATTGGACTGGAAGAACGGAACCAGGATTCAGTACCTTCCTTTTTAACTTTCAGCCTTGATATACATACTACTGGTGAAAAACTGCCACATGTAAGTATCCAGGCTCGATCTCCAGCCCCTGCTGGCTCTGTCTTCCCGGAAGAGCTGTGACCACGTCAAATGTAGACTCTCCTCCCACACTCCTCACTTTTGTCCATGTACCCCACTCTGCATTTCACCAAACCCCCTCTCTCCCAACCAGTCCACCAAACTGCCAATTCCGTCACCCACTTCTCTGCCTTCTTTCTCATCCCCACAGCCACCTGCCTGCCATCTCCTGTCCGTTCTACTCAATACCTTCCAAATCATGCCCAGCTTCTGCAAATCCATTATACCAGATTAATTCAGGACTTCATCAGGATTTATTTTTAGTTTCAATCTTCTTCTTAGTTTCCTTTTGGCCTATCACACCCATTGCCATCTGCCATGGTACCATGGATATTATTGTACTCAGAGAAAAAAATCAAATCAGGTCACTTCCTATTAAAGACCTTCCATGAGCTCACTGCTGCCTTAGCTGGGCACAGAGCCCTTCAGAATCTGTCCCCTACAGACTCTGCAGCCCATCCCTGCCTGGAATGCCCTTGCTTCATCTCTGCCTGGCTAACCCTTTAATCATTTTTTTTAAAGACCCACTGATAAAGACCTCTGCTCTGTGAAGTCTTCCCTTCCCACAGTAGACTCCTTCTTCCTCATTGTATCACAATTATAGCACCATTCAGTTTGAATGTGAGGTGTCCCCCAAAAGTTCACATGTGACAATCCAGGAAGGCTGGGGTGAAATGATTATAAGAGCCTTAACTCAATCAGTGAGTTAATCCCAATAAGGATTAACTGGTACTGTAGGCTGGTAGGGTGTGACTGGAGGAGGTGGGTCATTGAGGGCTTGCCTTTGGGGTCTATATTTTGTATCTGCCTCAGGGTCTCTCTTTCTCTGCTCTCTGGAACCATTCCTTCCACCGTAATGTTCAGCCTTACCTCAATTCCCAGGGAATGGACTTGGCCTTCTATGGACTAAGACCTCTGAAACCATGAGCCCTCAGATAAACTTTTCCTCCATTAATTGTTCTTGTGAGGTCTTTTAGTCACAGCATCAAAAAAGGCTGACTAAAATAAGCACTTATCATGGATTCAAATTCTCTCTTCCGTCTGTCGTTCTAGAATGTTCCTCAAGTTTTTCCCTTTATGTTTTATTCATATTTGTCTCAGCATGTGGCACTTCTTAAATGCTTTAC
Organism: Aplodontia rufa; assembly: GCA_004027875.1. Taxonomy (NCBI): domain Eukaryota; kingdom Metazoa; phylum Chordata; class Mammalia; order Rodentia; family Aplodontiidae; genus Aplodontia; species Aplodontia rufa. The sequence goes on from PVKS010019632.1 coordinate 35,668, forward strand.
TAAATGAATGAATAAACCGGGAAAAGAACCATGAATAAGCAAGTCAGCAATGTGAACTTGGACAAGTAACTACCCTCTGGGTCTGTTTTGTCACCGTGTGATGAGGGGAGTGAGTGAAGGAGCTTTCAAAATCCCTTCCCAGCTCTGACATTACCAGGTTTTATGAGCTTTGGTTGAGAGATACTGACCAACTGGAATTTTCTGTGTGAGAACTGAAGCAGAGTGCTGTAAATACGTAAAGCGGTCAAGAGCCTTCTGTAAACAGGGAACCGAGAGCAGACAGGTTTACACAGAGGTAAGCCAGATGTTTTCATTAAGAACATAGCAATGTACAGTATCCAAACATTATATTAGAACTTGCAATCTGATATGCCTGCAGAAATTCAGCCCCAATCCTTAAGGAGAATGAAATTGATGAAAGAGGCCAGGAAGAAATAGAAACTGCTCAAGAGCAGGTGGGAAAGTGAGTAAGGAGAGCGAGCATGGTGAGCAGCCATGGAGTTTCTCCAACACAAAAGCCTGTCTCCCCGTCTTATCTTCAAGACATCCCAACACAAACACAGACCTTCCACTTTGGCCAGACTGTTCTCAATCCCCCAGCATTGTTGTTACATTGCCCAGTCCCCGCACTCCTGCTCATTCGACCTCTCTTAGCTGGATAGGCCTCCTGGCCGTTCTCCACCCATATAACCAAATGCTACACATTCTTCATATGCACGACACAGTCCACCTCCTTAACCACACCAGCCCAAGGGAATCTCTTTCCTCCTCCTGCTGTGAAATCCTGTAAGTTTGTCTGGCTTGACCATCCTATTTATTGCTGTCTAGAGTAACACAGTACCTGACAAATAGACACTTGATGAAGGTTTTTCTGGATTAATGACGGAGAATATTAAGAGCTAAGTGGAACCTACAGAGATGAAAATTCCTGCACTCAGGAGAACTCACAGCATAGTGGAGGAACCAGATGAATGAAGTAACAGCTGTAAGAGAAATATGCACAGGAATCTATCAAAGTGTGTGGTTGTCAGATTTTTTGGTTTGGGCTTTGTTTCCTTTCAGGGTTTGGAAGGAAGAGTTCCTATGTGCCTGAACATCCTGCAAGATGCTTGTGAGCAGAAATCAAGCATTCTTTCCTTCCAAGACACCCACTGCAATGTCTTACCCATAATCACAAAGGATATATTGATTGATCTTTTTTCTAAAAAAAGAAAAACTGTCCAAAAAGTGAATAGAGGAAAGTGTATCTGAAAGGGGACTTCCCTGAACCAGGACAACTTGGGAATTTAGTTAAAACTAAAAACGTTAGGCTGCCAAGAAAAGAATAGAAGCAACTAAGAAGAAAGAAGCAAATAAAAGAACGTGGCTCCAAAGAGCAAGAAAGGGAAGTGGAGGAGGATGAATAATGGTTTTAAATAAACGCTGGGGTCTAGTTAAGAATGGAAACAATTAGTGTGGCTGGTGTCAGGTCACACAGCACTAGACACATAATGCATTTGGTTTCAGACAGAGTCGCTTTTCTGTGTGCGAAAGACTGTAATGGAAACAAAAGTGAGTTTTGTCAGAAAAATATTCATTTGGTCACAAGAAAAGGGTGAAGTCTATATCCAGAGATGCTCGAGATTACAAATGAGACTAACTGAAACAAGTAATTTAGTTCCTATTGCCTCGTCCAAATATTTTATAAATGAAGAAGGGAAGGAAAAAAAGGAGAGAAGGAGGGAAAGAGGAAGAAGGAAGGGAAGGAACAAGGGAAGTACCACCTTCCAGTCTGGCTGCAAGATCCAGTGGATATATCCCCCATTTCTCTTAAGTCCTTCCCAAAGCTCTGCTCTTCTTAGACACCTAGTAAAGATGCTATCAGTTAAGCATATTGAAATCTATAAAAATCAGGATTATATTAAGCATACAACCTAAAGGAAGCATCTCAGACTTTTAACAACCCTCGAATTAATAGCCTTCCTTTAATTTTCTTCACTGTGGAAAACAATATGCCTTGTTTGAATGAGATTACTTGTCAGATTTCTTCGCAGGCCTGGCATTAGTGCAACTACCATATCACCAGCATGGATTAATGCTCCCTTCCTGTGAAGCACAGGAGTTGTTTTACTTTAGCTGGAGAACAATGTCAGACAATCTGCATGAGTCTGGGACATAAGCAAAGGATGGAGGCAAATGAAAGGAGCCAAAGTGTTATTTCTACCAAATAAAAATTTTTTTATTTTTGAACAATCTTACAAGATTTTAACAAAATAATATAAAATGTGTACATATTCTGGAAAATGCAATTATCCCCAGGAGTGCCCCCCTAAATTTCCCTCCCTTATCCCACTCTTCCCCTTCCCACTATAATTCTAAAAAAAGTATTAGATTGTAAAGCATTACAACTTATCTGGATTTAACTCATGCTAC
>PVKS010019633.1:0-13720 GCA_004027875.1 Aplodontia rufa
TAAAAAAAAAAAAAAAAGAAACAGGATCTCACCAAATTTCTTGGAGCCTCACTAAGTTGCTGAGGCTGGATTTGAACTTGTGATCCTCCTGCTTCAGCCTCCCAAGCTGCTGGGATTATAGACATGCGCCTCTGTGCCTGGCCTTTCCAGATATTTTTGATCCGCGGTTGGTTGAATTCGTGGATATGGAGAGATCACTGTACATTTATTCATTAGCCCTGGGACCTAGGGCTTGCCAATTAACAAATCTGTGCCTCAGTTTCTCCAACTATAAAAGGGAGATTAAAATAGTCGTAGGTCCACCAGGCTGTTGGGCACTGCGAGTCAGTGGTTGTGTCGTGCTGGTCTATAATGTTGAGCCGCTGCACCTGCTGTCTCCTGATCTCTTTACTCTTTTTAATTTGTTGCCTGCCGCCTTCGTCATGTCACAGGATCTAGAAAGACAGGGTCTACCTGCTGGCTGCCTGGCTCTGCGTTGGGCTGGCGCTAGGAATGCATGCCCGACTCTCCCTCCACAGCCTGCACTAACGTCTGTCGAGTGCTGTTTGTTGGTAATTCCACATGGCTGCCTCTCCAGATGGTGCCACCACGAAGAGCAGGAGTCTGGCACGCAGGAAGGTTGGGGTGCCAGATGCCAGCCCACTCACTGCGTTATTCATGGTCAAACGCTGTTGGCCAGAGAATGGACATCTGTCAGCTGAGCTGCACAACCAGCAAGTGAAGGGGCTGATTTTTAACTGAAGCCAGAGAGAAAGTGGTGAGACAGGAAGTCGTTGGGCGAGATGTCACGCTGACCAGCCCTGTCCAGGCTTCCCAACCCCGCAGGTTATTTCCCTCTCGACTCCTGGCCATGGCTTTTGCAAAGGGGGCACAAAAACTCATCAGTATTTCCCAAACCTGATTGTGCACCAGAATTCTCTGGAAAGCTTCTTAACACAGATTGCTCTGGGGCAGCAGTTTCCACTTTTCCTATGAAGGACTGATTCTAAATATTTTAGGCCCTGCAGATCCTGAGCTCTCATTCATCTCCACTCTGCCACCGTGCCGCCGGAGCAGCCACAGACATGAACGGTGAGTGCAGCCAGACTTGGCCAGCCTGCCTGGAGGCCACCCTGGGCCGTCCTTCCCTGGGTCGCCAGCAGCCTCCTAGCCTGAGCACCAGCTCTGTGCTCCAGGTGACCCAGGGCAAGGCACACTTGGGGACCAGCAGGTGAGAGGGTACATGAGGCCCTTCCAGCTCTGAGCAGAGCTGGATTCTGCCATTCTTATTTTTCACGGTGAGAAATGACTACGCTCAGTCAGCACTGTCCAGACAGCAACTGATGTTGCTTCAAAGACAGTGCATTTGGGTGTTGGCTTTCTACACCTGAGATTTGTACTCTCCATTCTCTCCTCTACCCGAAGTTCCCATAATTCTCTTTACTGTGTTTAAACCTAGAGCACTTCTCTGTTACCCGCTGTCCATTCTTTGTGACAATTTCACAGCTATGTTGCAAATGATTATTTCCCATGGCCTCTGTCAGATGCTAAAGCAGCACAACCAAGGCGCACCTCCACTGGAGAACGAGCACGGGCACATGCAAGCGAACCTGAGGGGTGCTTCCATGTGGCAGTTTCTTTCTTCAGGAACCTGGCACTAGCGGAGCCACAATTGCTGTGACAATACCCTCTGACTCTGCAGAGCAGCCCTTGGGAAGCAGAGAGCCCGAGTGTGCGGGAGGAGTGTTGTGGACGGCTGCCGGAAGGCCACACACCTGCAGCCAGGTGCAGGGAGGGCGTGGCTCGGGCAGCTGCCATCGTGTGCCCAAAGCTACCTCATTGTCACATGATGGAGATGAGGTCTAGATGAGCATCCTGGCTTTGCACTTTATCACAGACCACAGAACAGACCCCCTGTCCCCTCTTCTGGGCAGATCCTGGGGGCTGGGCACATCCGAGAGGCCCTAGTAATGACTTGTCAAGTTCCCAAGGCCATGTAGCCAGGTAGCCATGGCCTCTGCCACAGCCAGCCAGTGAGGCACCTGTGGCAGGAGAGTCCTCCCGACCCCAGAGGGAAAGGACAGACTTCTCCTCCTCTCCCCCAGGACTCAGCAGAGACACAGTGACTTCACATAGCTTCTCCCAAGACATCTAGAATGAGACCAGCAGGGCCGCTCCCCAGATAATCCATTCTTCTCACCCCTGATGCAGCCAAAGTTCTGACTCCTTTCACCCTGAAGTCTCACCTATTCTAGGGCATCATGCACATGGAATCCTAGACCACAGCGTTAGCTTTTGCCTGGCTCTCTGTGCTCCAGGGAGCCTGGCTGGGACTTGCCCTTACTTGGCACGGTCTTATGCTTTCTCATACTTCTGGTGCCCTAAAATACATACACAGACTCCAGGAGAGGCAGAGCCCAAATAACTACCAACACAGGCACTTGAAGTTCATGATCCAAACGCTCTGCCTTAATGAGCAACAGTGGTCTAGCTGCATTAGATACCTTAATTGTTTTATCCTCAGAGTAAATCTTTGGGACAAATATCATCTTTGTCTCAGAGAAAAGGGAGCCCAGGCCCCATGCAGGCCCAGGGGTAACTTGAATGACAGCCTAATAAAAGAGGCAAGGCTGCATCTAACCCCAGTCCTGGGCTTCTTCACAAAACATTCTACTTACAATTCACCGGAACACAGACTGACCCGCTAACTTATTAGCTATGACTCGAAGGAGGACTTAAAGCAAAGGCTGGCTCATGAAGCATGAGGTGGAGGGCTAAGCGGATTGTCCAGGAGGATTGCTCCTGAGCACGCTGCGAAGGGCTGTCCACTATCCCTGCAGGGACACCCCACAGCAGGCAGGCTGCTGGAGCCCCACCTGGGAAGCAAGAGGGAGCGCCCTGAGCAGGCCCAGGCTCACCTGGAGCCTAGGAAGTGTGCTCTGTTCCGTTATCTAACCTGCTCACTCGTTCAAAAATATTTACCGGGCAACTACTGTGAACCAACTCTGCCGCTCTTGACACTAAAGTCTCCCCGCCCGGTGAGCAAGGCTGAGTCTGAATGAACGCTTAATTGATGTGGATTTAACTGGCGCTCACAGTGACTTTAAATGCACACCAGTCATTGTTTGTGCCCATCAATAGCTATTTTGTTGGACATGGATGGGTGCACTGGTAGGGGGTTCTCTGGTCACAGGACATAGGTATTTACAGACTGTTTAGAGAGCACCCTGAAGACCCACAGCTTGGCAAGTGAGTGTGGAGGACAAGGTGACAGCACCAGGCCCTTCCACAAAGATGGCCAGGAGACCTCAGTCAGCCGCCCTCTGTGGCTGAGCCCAGGCTGTGAGCCCTGGGGACCGGACGAGTGTTCCTTTTCCTCTTCTGTAAGACAGGAAGGTGGGACTGCAGGTCACCATGCAGCGACTCAGCAGGTGGAGTCTGTGGATGATTTGAATGTAGGTGATTCCCTACCGCTCGGCCTCATGTGTCACAGAACCGTTCTTGATAGAATCAGGAGACTACTCTGCAACCCTTAAGGAATCTACAGGCTCATCACCGACAGCCCACCCCACAAAGGGACTACCTGATGTCCTGGGCTCTTAGGAAACAGCACAGTCGTCCTGAAAATCCAAAATTGACCCTGAATCTGATCAAACCCAATTGGGTCCAATCACCAATGACAAACAGGAACAGCAGAGGAACGTGACGAATTACACTAGGAGGATGAGACCAGAAGAACCCCAGGTGGAGGGTCCCATAGGCCAAAAAACCAGCCTCGTCAACACTGCGTTGCAAAGGGAGAAGCAAAACTGCGGGTTGAAAGAGACTCACAGACTTGTCACCGAGTCCAGGAGGCAAGACAGGTTTAACACTGACTGGCTCACCCTTGAATCTCCAAGGGTGTGAGATCGCCTTTGCAGACAACCAGTGCCTGAGTTTTGGAGATGCGCTCTGAAACACTGACGGAGGGATAACACCTGAGATTTGCTCCGAAATGGCGAGCGGGGAAGATGGGGCTACTGGCATGGCGAGCTTGGCCACAGGTCCCTCTTAAAGCGGTGCAGGGCTCAGGGTGATCCTTGTACTATTTGACATTTTGTTATCAGCTTGGAATTTTTTCCATAACGCAAAGCTAAACAAAAAAGGAAGCAGGGAACTCATTAAACAGCACAACCTGATGTAGAACCCTGATCTTAAAAAGAGGCTTTAAGCTGCTGCTTCTCTGGGTACAGCAAAAGCAGGACCCCTGGCCCATATCCACTGATCCACCTCTGCCCCACAGGTCCCTGTGGCCATTCGTAAGGCCCTGGCGAGGTGGGAGAGAATGCACTGTGGTACCAGCAAGAAGCAGAGTCACATCCTGCCTGTGCGATTGGACAAGTCGCTTTGGGTCTCTGAGCTCAGCTTTTCCCATCTCTGGAATGAAGCTCAGACTACCTCAAGCCCTTGATGACTGATTAAGAGAGCCAGTACCTGAATGCTGAGTGGTCTCCTTTGGGCCCAAGTCTCTCTGACTCCGAAATCCACCCTCACAACTGCTACACCAGTCTTCAACAGTGAGCTCTCACTAGCCATCATCCAGCCAAGGAGTCTCAGACACAGCATATGACCTCAAAGCCAGGCTTCCCGTGATTCAGTGCCAGATGCCCCGTTCCCAGCCCTGTGACTCTGGGCAGTCACCTGCCCTCCTCAGGCCTCGGTTTCGATCCATAACATGGGTTAACAGAGGAACGAACGTGCCTTGGGTTTCCACGAGGAATGAACAAGTTGACTGCAGCCACGGTGCGGGAGCTCCTGTCCATCCCAGTGTCCATCTGCAGCTCCAGGTCTGCCGCGTGACTCCTCTTCAAAGCCACACATGCTCCTGACCCTGACTCAGGGAGGGATTAAGAAGTGCACATCACTGGATGGAGGGCTGAGGAAATGGGTGGCGGGTAGGCCACCAGCAGTATCTGCTACAGGACGGATCTGTGCCAGCAAACAGAATCCCAGGCTGTAAATCCCAGTGCTCTCCAGCTGGACTTGCACGGAGAGTCAGCCCAGGGAGTCAGACCCCTGCACGGGGACAGCCCGATGGCGTGGGTCAGAGCCCTCTCCCGGCCACATCCTCCTGCAAACAGGCCACCAGCAGACAAGTTCTGCTGCGGCCTAAGCAGCTCTGATGCATCAGAAGCGGCAAAGAGCAGCTGCCCGGGGGGAGCATCTTCTCAGCCGGCTGCTAACGTGGGTCAGAAAGGGCAGCGTTCATCGAGCCGTACGGTGCTTGGCTTGAGAAGTTTATTTTCTATCTAACGTTAAGAAATTAGATCATTTCAACTAAACGCAAGTTCCACTCATGGGTGTCTCGCTTTGCACCTGCCTGCCTCCTCCTGCCCACCCTGTGCTGAAGCAGATCCACAGACCTCTTCATCCACGACCTCTTCAGACCCCTGCGTAACACAGCAGGCTGCACTGGTGGCCTACCTGCCCTCAGCCCTCCATCAGCCCTCCATCCAGTGATGTGTACTTCTTAATCCCTCCCTGGGCAGCCAGACACAGAGTCCCCACTGCAACCCCAGAGGTGGGCCTGCCTGGTCTGGGGACAATTTCATTCCCATGTCAGGAGTAGGGTCAGAAGGGGGACTCTTCTGGGAAGACATGGGGGGCAGTACTAGGGAAGGAGGGCACCTGGGAAGAAACAGGGAGACCCCCAAGGAAGGGGGACTCTTCTAGGCCATCTTCTGCTCTCCTCAGAGGCAGCCACAGACAACCTGGTCTCTGTTTTCCCTGGGAATGTCATCCTCTCGGGATGTGATGTTCAGAACTAGAGCGGTCATACTACCCAGAAGGCAGTTGTGCTGGTACCAAGGTGGGCAGAAGAGAAGGAGGGATGCTAAGAACTTGATGGCATTGAGCCTCTGAGTCAAGGAGGCTGGAGGCCCATCTGGCCTCTATGACTGCTGTGCCATCTGGGCCTGCTGGAGTCCGGGCATCTGTACTTCCTGCCAACACATCTGACTTTGCCGTCAGCACAGACCCACGAGCTCAGGAGTCAGTTGGGAAGGTGTAAGAAGGACGCTCTAAATGGCTCAGACCAGACAGAAGCTGACTTCCTCCTTGTGCAAGGTGTGCGCGGTGGCCCTGGGCAGGCTGGGCATCCTATGGGCCTCAGCACGGCAGCCTCTGCCCTTCTTATTGGGCAGAGTTCCTCTGCTCATCTTAGCTGACTGGCCTGGCTCTTACCAGCATGACACAGTCAGTCCTTGTCACAGATAAAACCTGGAGATTCATGGCACATCTCGCGCATTGGCCAGAACTTGGTCACGTGCTATCAGTCACACACCGGCAGCTGGAAAGCAGGGGTATCATTCTAGATAGCTGCACACCATCGTAGCACTGCAGGGAAAAGGGGAATAGATATCGGGACACAGCTAGAAGTCTCAGCTAGAGGAGAAGCAGGGAGGATTTCATTTGGTTTAAACGACCCTTTTTAATCAAAGCAACTTCAGGTGCAAAAGAAATATTCGTAAGCCTGACCCAAATGATTTAGCAGAACCCAGTTACTTAGAAATGCACACATCCCTTTCAACTCTAAGGTGGATCCTGGTAGGATCCCAGCAATCGGTAGTTCCTTGTTAGCCCAGTTTACCACCTTACGTGTGCTGAATTAACAACCGGACTTGACCGACTTCCCTTCATTTCGACTGCCCTTCCCACCGTAAAATGGCGAGATGGTGGTTTAATTATATTCTGCGTGATAATCACCAGGATCCCATAGCAACCTCCCATTTCATAAGGTTATTATTAATCAGAGTAATCCAATTTATGGAAAACCAAAGACAGACAAATAGAGAAAAAATGATAGACCTGGCCAGGAACACACACACACAGCCAGGCTGAAACGGCTGTCGAAAGGAGGGTTAGATAGCTCAGGTCTGAGAGGACTTTGATTTAGCAGCAGCAGGTTTTAAATGATGCATGAAAAACCACCAAAGCGAATCCTTTCTTCATGGTCCCCTCAGGGTCAAGTACCACGTTTCAATTATAATTCACCGAATTGCTATGTTGTGGTGAATGCTTCAGATTAATAGCAGCACGGCGGTCCTCCATGGGACAGACTCAGAAAATCTAGTTCAAGGTTTGCTGAAATACACTCCAAGACACCCAGCTGCAAAACACATTAGAGACTCCAAGACGATGGGAATTTTTCCAATCAGTATTCCCCAAAGAGGCTACTTCTGCAGAAAGCAAGGTTATTATTTATAGTAGCAAATACGATTTCTCAGTGCAGCAGAGGAGGCTTCTGCCATTCCATCAAGAAGGCGCACCACATACCCCACTATGAAAATCACATTCACATCAATAGGGACAGCTGCTGTGTGGCCAAGATGCTCATTGCTTCCCCAAGCGTGCTCCGGATGGGCCTGCAAGGAGACGCTAAGATGTTTGGTTCGGCTTTTCATTTCAAACAGTGCTGTTCCTTGGAAAAAGATTTTACTTAGACAGACACCATTTTGCAAGTTCTGCTTCAAACTACTGGACCAGTTTTAAGAGGGTGCCTTGCAGAGACTGGTTGCGAGTCACAAGGCTTGTGCCATACTGGGAAAAATGCCTCCCCAAAGACGGGGAGTGTTGTTGAGGTTTGTGACTGGGCTTGCCTTGTCAAGACTGGAAGGGAGCCTTTTTTGCTGGGGAATGATATTTTTGGCTAAATCCCTCTGCATGTGTTATTCTAGGTGACAAGAGCAATCTGGGAGCTCTTCCTTACGGTGTTGACACTAACACCACTCCTTTTGAATGTGAGAAAGGACCTTCTCCAAAGGATGAAGTTGAAGAAAACCTTGGTCCCTCTTCAGGAGCAGTGCACTGGTGAGAAGGGGAGACAGATCATTAAGATGAGGCTGCTGCTTCTGCTTGTCTCCTCCTCAATCTCCTGTCCTGTCCCTGGGCTCAACGGGGCTGAGGTGCGTGGCAATCTCTCCTCCAACTGGAGGCCAGGTGTCCACTCCACCCAGTCAATGCCTCCCAAGTTTGGGCTCAAAATGGCACCTCCTGATTGCCTTAGAGAGACCCTGTCTCAAAAATAAAAATGAAAAAGGGCTGAGGATGTAGCTTAGTAGTAAAGAGCTCGTGGGCTCAATTTCCAAAAGCAGAAAGCAGAAAGAAAGAAACCTCTAATGAATGAACTTATTGGTAATTCTTAGGCAGCTCCCAAATTAAAGCGAACATGTGGAAAGAAGGGCCCCCGCCTGGTGCTGCAGGAGGTGCCTGGAGCAGCTCTGCAGTTCAGTGGGGGGGTGCCCTCCAAGGGATCCTGTGACCCTGGCCCTTTCCTAAGTCTTGCCTCCTGGCCACGCCCAGTGCTCTCTGCCCTGCTATGATGCGCTGCCTCGCCACATGCCCAAGCAACAGGGCCAACCAGTCGCAGACCGGGACCCCCAAACCTTGAGCCAGCCATTCTCTTTAAAGTAGATTACCTGGGGTATTTTGTCATAGTGATGGCAAGCTGACTAGCACAGCAGGGCCAGGAGCAGGCTGGTTCTCGGGAAAGACATAATCAGGAGTTGAAGTGCAACCAGAACCTTTTTTTTTTTTGAGATGAGGAACTCCATGTTGCTCAGGCTGGTCTCATACATGGGGGCTCTAATGATCCTCCCGCCTCCACCTCCTGAATGCCTGGGTCTACAGTTGTGCACACCATGCCCAGCTGCAGTCCAAACACCTCGCTGCAGTTTGCCTGAGTCTGCCAGCTCACTGTCTTTCCCCATAACAAGAAGACTTGGCCACAACAGACCCCAAGCTTCTCTATAACCAAAGTTCCTGGAAAGAGGCATCCAAACCTTCAAGGTTCCAGGATCAAGGATCTGACCCAGGGAAGGAGTCCAGCTGGCCTCGCTAGAGTCAGGTCCTCATCCCAGGACAGGCCAGCAGGCAGCAGGCAGCAGGGCACCCTGGGTCAGGTGGCTGCATCATGGGAGCCAGGGAAGTGGGGCCGATCAGGCGACTCCCACAAGGAGAACAGGGCAAAGCAGATGTCGACAAGATTTCTCTGTGCGAGCTGCTTCCCTAAGATGGTGCTAATGCCACAGGTATTCCGTCGGTGCAGCCAAAGTTGTCAGCTGAAACTGCTTGGAGCAAAGAAACCAGCCCCTGGTTTCAAAGACTGCTGAGCTGGCTCCATCTGCTGCGCTCTCGGGCACGGTCCTGGAAGCCCAAGTTCGCTTTTCTCAGCCTTCAGTTTGCTTCCTTGGGGGGCACGGCATGGCTGTGAGTGAACACTGCTGGAGACCTAGAGGTTTAAAAATACCCTAAGGAGCTTGCGGCTGAGAGTCCCGTGGCCCTAGCTAACAACATCAGCAGCGGGTATACTGGGAATTCTGGGCCAAGCCCGGAGACATCTGGAGTGTGTCTACACCTGCTCAGGTGCCATGCTGTGAAGACCAGGAGTCAGGAACGGGGAGAGGAGGAAGAACAGGAGGGACCAGGAAACACAGGGGAGAGCGACAGGACCCCAGCCACCAGGGACCTGCTCTAACGTCTTCCTTGAAAACACACGTTTCATTCAAACATCCCACGCAGAGGAGATTATCACAGGATGGTCCCATTGGTGACCATAAGCATGAGAGCTTTGCCAACATTTCCTGAGATATATAAGGGAGGGCAAGAGGTGTATCCGGTTCGGAGGCCACCAAAATGCTGGGGTCGCACCACTGTCTGGATGACCTTAGGGGTCCCCAGAAAGGCCCCTAAGCCACGGTGTCTCAGGGTAAAACAGTCCTTTTTGGTCCTTTCAAACCCTATAAACAGCCCTCAGAGGACCTCCTGTGGGGCTGCTGGACATCTCCATGTCTAAGTCCAGCTCTGCCCTCTTGTCACCAGAGCAGAAGCAGGGCCTGGATCCGCAGGTACACTCTCAGCATCCCATAATGTTTGTCTCTAGGCTTGGAATACTGGGCTCCCTTTTGTAGGAGCCATGCATAAAAGTCATAAAAGGCAGCAAATTGGAAGAACACTACCAAGAGTGCTGGCACCCAGCAGAGAAGAGAGGCACGGGAAGAACTGCTGGCCACGGCGGCATGTGGGGGACCCCGTGTTCCCAGCACACCAGGGTGAGACCGCACCACGTCCTGCAGCAGCAGGCGGTCCATGTGACCCAGACCTGGGCCTCATGGGTTTTGAAATAAGCATGGGGGGTGCTGCCCTCCTGCAGCCCAGCCCTGCATCTCACCTTATGACACTGGGGACAACCCACTGGGGACGACCATGGTCACCAGTCAGAATCCCAAGGAGGCTTTCAGGAAGGGAATGTGGAGCCAACCAGGAAGATGAAACCATGGTTTCATAATCGACTAAAGGAAGTTTAAAACTGATTGCAGAATGGTGCCCCCTCCCATGAGGGACAGTGCAGGGGACAACCTGGGTGTGGCCTGCCATTCTCGCAGGGGAAATACACAAGGAAACTTCTGGTGGAAAGAGAGTGGCAGGACTCTTCACCAAGGCCTAAAAATAAACGTGACCAAATGTGGACCCTTTAGAGCTATTTTTAAACCAACAGGAATAAAATGGAAGACCTAGTTTCCATTCTGGTGACCTTATCAAAAGCCCCAAATATTTTATTGGCAAGAAAACATCATTTAAAAATAACAGCCAGCCTCACCCAGCACATGGATGGTGAGGTGGGACGCTGCCCCATGAGCCTCTGCGGCGTCATCTCACAGACCTGCCCCTCCTGGAAATGAGCCCTGCCCTGTACGCGCGAAGTTGGTGGCAACCGCACTCGTCACCTGCTCCCTCTTCCTTTCTGTTTTATTTGATTTCTCTTCTTGCTATAGAACAGGTCTTTCAAAACTACCATCTCGAGGGTGGGAGGCTCCAGTCCTCTCGGAGCATTTGGGGAGCTCCTGGCAAGCGCAGGCCTCTGGGAGGTGCCACAGAGGGAGGTGTTCACTTTCCTGGGGACTGAGGGTGAACCACCAAGGGGAAGCAATGGCAAATGTCACTGAACAGTCCAGGGTGATGGGGAAGGGCCGGTAGGCGTGAGCAGGGCGGAGTCCCATGGCCATTGGCAGGGACACAGGTGAGGGAGGGTGGGGCCTGATCCAGCGCAGTGCTGCTGAGGGCACAGCAGCACCATCCCATGTCATTGCCATGTGGCGTTCAGGGGCTTCGATGCTGCAGCTTGGCTGGAAATCTGCACTTTGTTTTGCTATTGATGTCAAACCTCAGGTTTCCAACAGTGGGAAATGAATTTTTTTAAAATAACATGGACAGAGGAAAGCATATCTGCCAGCAGGATTTAGCCCAAGGATTGCCCCTAGGCCATCTCTGCCACCCGAAGTGGAGGACTGCAGCTGGAGTGAGCACTGGGAAGTGGGTGGAGGCTTAAAGGCAGGAGAGGCTTTGGGAGGTTGCAGGAGGAGAGGGAGAGCAATCCCTGGACAAACGGCCTGGGGGAAGGGAGAGGGGCAGGTGGTGACACAAGCCTGGAGCAAGAAGGCCCCACGGCCTGGCTTGGTTAGGAAAGTCCACACAGAGCAATGAGATACAGGGCATGGGAAGCAAACGAATGTCAGGATGGACCAAGATCGTGAGGTTGTTTTATCTCATAGGCAGGGAAGATTCGGAGGTCCAGGGACTAAGTCATCAAAGGCTTTTTGACAAAACTGATCCAGTCTGGCTGGAAGAGAGGGGGCCTGTGGGGGCAGAGGGGCCAGGAGATGGCTGCAGTGCTGAGGAGCAGCGGTCAGAGGGGAGGGGACTGGAAAGGCAAGGGGGAGCTGACAGCCCTGAAGCAAGCAGAGCAGTCCGGCAGTCCCGGCAGTCCCGGTCCGCAGGACCAGTAAACGACTCCTTCTGAACTCTTCCGAGGGCTCTCCTGCTCACAGCCTTCGCCACTAGGAAGTCCAGGGTGAACTCCCAGCAGTACGCTGCCAGGACTGGAAGTGGGTTGTGTCCCCTCCCATGTCATGTGGTACAGGCTGGGTCACCACTTGGTGGAAGGTGAGGGACTCTTACAAGGTGGGGCCTCATGGCAGCTTCTCGGGTCAAGGGGCTGTGGGACTCCAGACCCTCTGGCTTCCTGTGTTGAAATGTGATCCCTCTGACACATGGATACAGCTGAGTAAGTGCTCTCCATAGCTGAACCCAGGCCACTGCTCTGCCCTTGGACCTGCGGAGCTGTGAGCTGAACAATCCAGACCTGAACCCAGGCCACCGCCATGCCCTTGGAGCTGCGGAGCCGTGAGCTAAGGAAACCTCTGTATGAAGTTAGCCTGCCTCGGGAATTGTCACAGTAACGAAACAGGACTAATGCAGAGATGACCCAAGGAGGCTGAGGCAGTCGGGGGCACCATCCACATCAGGACAGTCCATGAAGAAACATGCAGGAGGGTAGGAAGGACTAGAGGGGGATGGTCTTGGGTACAAATGTCCAATATCTGAGCTTCACGACCCTTGTGGAGCTGAGAGGCTGTTGCCCTTGCATCTGTGTGATTAAGTGAGCTCAAACGACACATTGTATTCTGCTCACATTAGTGCATGTACCTGTGTAAAGGTACCCCATTGCATGTCTTCAACCCCAGAGAGAAAAGAGCTTTGCGGCAGACAGTGCCTTGTGGAGGGTGGAGAAGACCC
This sequence comes from Aplodontia rufa, assembly GCA_004027875.1. NCBI lineage: Eukaryota > Metazoa > Chordata > Mammalia > Rodentia > Aplodontiidae > Aplodontia > Aplodontia rufa. The sequence goes on from PVKS010019633.1 coordinate 12,592, forward strand.
AGCCCTGTGAAGGGTCTGAGAAATACCTGACAGCTTTTTCCAGTCCTGGACGAGGACAGCATCCCTGTCCACAAATTCATTCACAGAGAAAATGAAGGCCCCTCTACCAAATGCACGTGACAAGAGCCAGCTGCTTCCCTGCGCAATCAGGGCTTCCTGTGGGCTTCACTCTGTCAGAAAGATGCAGTAAAGCGCACCCACCCCGGCCCGGGAGGGTGACCTTCAGGGTCAATTTTCTGCAAAGGGGCCAAGACAAATCAACGGGGAAAGAACTACACTTTCAACAGGTTGCGCCGGGGCAACTGGAAAGCCACAAGAAGACCGAGTTGGACCCCTATCTCACAACGTGCTCAGCAACACAAAGCGCCTTGGTTCTGCTGGCCACACTCGGGTCTCGGGTCCTTCTGAACAGCTCAGGCCGCACAGTCTTGCTGTGCAGGGCTAGTCCCTGATGGGCGTGTGCAGAGCTGTGTCCCTCAGCTTGGAGCAGCTCGGGGGTGGAGCTGGAGCAGCCAGGTTGCTACCCTGCTCACTGCATTTGTGTCCCCTCTACATTTGCAGGTGGTCTTGGCTGTGCTCAGACTCTGCTCTCTGCCCTTCTCGCCAACGTGCAAGCACCAGGCGGGCCATGAGGAGCTGCTGACTGAGCTTTCAGGACAAAGGAAGCACAAAGGCCATACCTGTGCCCTGTTCTGGGGGCCAGGAGAGAACAAAGGCTGGGGCTGGGGTGCAGCTGGGGGCAGAGCTCTGGCCCAGCACTCAGAGGCCCTGTCCCATCCCCAGCACTGAAAAAGAAATGCAGCCTTCCTCTGTCCCCAGCAGGAAAGCCTCCCCTCCAGGGAGACCACTTCCAGGAAAGAAAGAGTCCTCCCCACAAGTGAAAGCTGCTTCAGCCAAACTAGAGTCCCCAGAGAGGCCAGGACCAGGGAGAGGAGAGAGGAAGAGCAAAGGATGCAGACCCTGTGAAGGAGAAACAAAGCCAGCACCTCCCAGAGGAGCTGGCAGGGGTTGCCAGGCGCTCCCCCACCAGACCAAAGGAGGAGCCCTGGGGACACGGGACAAAGTGAGCCTGGCACTGTGCAGCCTCTCCTCAGACTGAACAGCATCTGTGAGACCATCCAGGAAGCAC
>PVKS010019633.1:13820-38165 GCA_004027875.1 Aplodontia rufa
AGAGAGAGGGAGGGAAAGAGGGAGAGCCAGGGAGAGGGAGGGAGGGAAAGATGAAGAGGGAGAGGGAGGGAGAGGGAGAGAGGGGGAGGGAGCAGGTATGAGACAGAAAGAGGGAAAGCGAGAGAATGAGAGAGAGGTAGGGAGAGAAAAAGGGAGAGAGAATGAAATAGAGAGAGAGAGAGAACAGGAGAAAGAGACAGAGAAAGAGATGGAGAGAGATAATGAAACAGAGAGAAAGGGAGAGTGAGGGAGAGGGAGAATGAGAGGAAAAGGGAGAGAGAATGAGAGAGGTAAGGAGGTAGGGAGGGAGAGGGTAAGAATGAGAGAGACAGGGAAAGGGACAGAGAGGGAGAGAGGGCAAGACAAGGAAAGAGACAGATACAGACAGAGTCAGAAGGAGAGAGACAGGGAGAGGAAGAGGGAAGGGACAGAGAAAGACAGAAAGGGAGAGAATGAGACAAAGACAGAGGGAGAAGAAGAGGGACAGAGAGCGGGAGAGAGGGTGAGACAAGGAAAGAGACTGATACAGACAGAGAGACAGAAGGAGAAAGACAGAGAGAGGAAGAGGGAAGGGACAGATAAAGGGAGAGAGGAAGTTAGATAGGAAGAGGGACAGAGAGGAGAGAATGAGACGGAGACAGAGGGAGAAGAAGAGGGACAGAGAGAGGGAGAGAGATTGAGACAGAGAGAGACAGGAAGAGAGACAGAGAGAGGGAGAGAGATTGAGACAGAGAGAGACAGGAAGAGAGACAGAGAGAAGGTGAGGAAAGAGAAGGGCAGTGTGAGGGTGCTGGGGGGAAGGAAAGAAAACAGAGAGAAAGGGAAAGAGCCAGGAGTACAACCTCACCCAAGGTTGTTTCCTGGATAAATGAGCTAAAGAGAGAATCAGGAGAAAGGGGATGACGCCTATTTGGAATTAAGGAGACTATGTAAAACCACACGTTCCAATTCCTGTGCTTCTGCCCTGCAAAAGGGAAGATCAGAAACAGCAAAATAAGAAGGAGAAAGCACGATGCTCTGCTGAGGCTGCTGACCCGGTGAGCCTGGGGCAGCGCCGGACGAGGTCCATGAGAGCAGCGTGGAAGGCCCTCTGCCTTACCTGTCAGGTCCCAAGACACGTCCAGTCCCTCGCCAACGCTCACGTCCTCAGGAGGCAGCCTGGGAGCAGAGAAGTCCCAGGTCCTCCTCTGCAGAGGGCTCACACCACCCAGAGTGACTGCAGCCCCACAGCCAAAGCCCAGCTCTGGAGCCCGGAGACCACTAAATATTTAGGGCCATCGTCAGGAAGCGACCCCTGCTGCAACGCCAGGCCCTCGGAGATTACAGGAGGATCCTTGACCCTCCTCCACTCTGCCCCCACATGTCCGGGAGCATCCGGCCAAGAACAGGCGGGCAGGGTTTATCACAGGCTCCGGTCTCACCCTGCAATTCCATCCCACTGGCAGGAAGAGGGACCTGGCCATGCAGGCCCTGCAGTCTCTGCTTTCCACATCCTGCATGTTTGGAGGTGGCAGAGCCTGGGCTGTGACAGTGTGCCGAGAGCACGTCTGCAAGATCTGCGCTGGAGCTGACTCTGGAGCGTACCTGGCAGCGCACAGAATCTCTCAGGGCCTGTTCCCACAGGCAAACTGGGGCCAGCAATCCCTCTTTACCGGAAAGGCGCATCCAAGTATTCCTGTCCCCGAGTAGCTACTCAGTAAGTTCCATTCCCTTCAAACAAGCATTCTGGAACTCTCCAGCAAGTAGAGGAGTTCACACAGCCTGGGTGAACAGAGCAAATGACCTTAGGCCCACAGGACTAGAGTGAAATTAGGCCTGTGTTTCTGGGACCCTTTGGGCAAATTCCTCTGTGCGAGCCTCAGGATACCTGAATGTGTAGAATTTATGTGACAACTTGCTGCCAGTCCCTTCAAAAGGAGGCACCAAGGGCTTGTGAGACTGTTGCATGCGTCCCTACACAGGGAACAGCCCTAAGTACAGCACAGGCAGTATCGTCTGGATGTGAGGGGTCCCCAAAAGCTCCTGTGTTAGCGCAGGGATGCTCAGAGAGGAAGTCATTGGGCTGCGAGAGCCGTGACCTCATCAGTCCATCCTAGCTGAATGGACTGGGTGGAAACTGAGGCAGGTGGGGCACGGCTGGAGGAGGTGGATCACTGGGGTGTGCCCTGGAAGGGTGTCTTCCCTACCACCCCTTCCCCTCCCTGCTTCCTGACTCTGCCTCGAGCTGACGACTTTCCTCCACCACACCCTTCCACTCTGATGGACCCAGAGCAATGAACTCAGCCCACCTTGGGCTACGCCCCCAAAACCATGGTGCAAGATGAAACTTTCCCTCCTTGAAATTGTTCTTTTCCGGTATTTTGGTAACAGCCACACCGAACTGACTAACAGGCCGGGAATGGCAATGTTTCAAAAATTTCCAAGGGAAATTATGGTGAACTCTTGTGGTTGAACATGGCAGAGATCTGGCCCATTCTCCTGGCCTCAAATGAGGATGGAGACCCTGAACTGATGTCAACGTGAGTGATCACCTCGGCCCCAGGTAAACATGTTAGAATCTCTTCCTGTGTCCTGCAGCTTGACCCATCCTCTGGCCTGGAGAGATCCCCTGGTGCTGAGGGCTGCAAGCGGAAGGTGGCTCACATCCTGAGCCTGCATCCTTGTCTGTGAAGTGGGGGTCCAGCAGTGTGCACCTCGGGAGATGCCGTCTGGATTAGTAGCATCCGATGGTGGACAGAGGCTGTGACTCTGCACTGCCCCACAGATAAGCCTGACATCGCAAAACAAATTTCCTGATGCCCCGGTTGTGATTGGGCCTCAAGGAAACTGGACTTGCCTGTTTTGATAATGAATCCAAAATACAACCCCAAATTGAAACCACGGTGCATGCCGCACGCTTCCACAGAGATAGGCGCACAGACCACCTCAGGCTGGGAACCAAGAGCTGTCTTAAGAGACCTCGGAGGCGAAGGTCAGAAGGATGGGCTTTCTGTGGAATAACTTCGTCCACATGCACATCAGATGTTGTGAAAGAAGCCAGAAAGCAGCGCCCATTCTTTCACTGCGCATTTTCACACAACATCCCCACTTGCAGTTCTTTAAACTGCTGACTGGTGTTCCACAAAGCTGGGTGCCTATGCTTTACCTGTCTTGGGGTTCCACCGCGGACACACCTACGGTAGTCTCTGGGATGCTGCGCAAGCTGCAGGGCTCAGCACCTGACTTTAAACCAACCTTCCCTAAGCTTCTTGATCACGCCCCGCTCTTGGTCAGGTATTTCCTCTGAAAACCACAGCGCTCATTCTAAAGGCTTCGGCCACCATGGTGGGCACCGCCTCCAATGGGAGGTAGGAATCTGGAGGGGGCACCTGTTTCCTCTTGGGAATTGCCTGCTCCAGAGGGGCACTTATCAGCACAGCTGTGCCTCCGCATTTTCTGTTTTGAAATGGGCATCGCAGCTCTGACCGTGAGGTTGGCTGTCGGTTACAACTGCATGGCTTGTGTAAGAGAGCTTTGCACACCAGCGGAGCGGCACCGGCTAGGCCCCGCGGGACTCTGTGCCACGCACCCACGTGCGGTTCCCTGGAGGGAGCAGAGGAAAGACAAGCAAGTCCAGCACCTGGGACAGTGTCCTGGCCAGCAGAGTCCTCTCTGCACACGGGACACAGGACTTCCAACACTGTTGCTCGTGGTGACGGAAGGGTCAGTGGGGAGAGTCTCAGGGGACACACGCCCACCCATGTTCTCAGGCTCTGGAAAGAGCTGGTGGGGCTGGCAGCCAGGCGGTTCCTTATCTGCTGGTACTGGGTTGCTACACCAACTGTTCCATTTGTAAACTGGGCTTGAACCAGTGTCTCTGCCAGCTGCTGTCCCTCAGGGTCCTTTCATCTAATGGAGACAGGTGCGAGCGGATTTTACCCAGGAGCCACCAGGGCTTAACAGCTATGGCAAATTAAACCCACGGCGTGTGGAAAGGAAATGTCACTCACCTTCCAATTCTGAAGGAGGGGAGGAGGCCGTTCAGCTATGACATATTTTAGATAGATGACATCACCAGCCTCATGGTGCTCAGCTTCCTGGGTGCTGTGAAGCCTTGGGCTGAAATTTCACTGACAGGGAGATGAGCTTTCTGGATATTGCCCGATTTCAAGAGTGGGCACCTTGGAGACACCCTCTGCCACTGCACGTCCTCACTGGTTTTCATTAGTGCCAGACTACAGGGGTTTCTAGCTGGAAATGACAAAGAATGACACATTCAAATACTGGTCACCCTGGGAGCATCACTGCCTGTCAGAATCCAGACGTGGCCACACAGTTAGAGGTGACACTGTAGGTGTCACGGGGAGCACAAAGGCTTGTAGTTCAGAGGCTGGAGAGCGGTGGCCTTTGAATGGCAGAGCAACAGTGTACTCGAAGGGGAGACGGAGATTAGATCAGGAGCGTCTGACACCAGCAGTGTGAAGACTCAGCATTCTCAAGTCCAGGAAGGCATTCAATGGAACCAATTTGGTCGTGCGCACAGATCACCCAGTAAGATTATTCACATGACGCAGATATCCGTCGCTCAGGGACATATAGACCTGGAGTGCCTATACCACGGACTGCCAGCAACAAAAGGGAAGGAAATTCTGCCTGAGCTCCACAGGGACAAACCTCTGAGCCAGGGGTGATGGGGACAGCGTGAGCACCCTTAGTTGCAGGACCTCACTTAGCTGATTTGCACAGAACCGGAGGGTCATAAAAATGAAATGCAGCTTTCAGTCACATGGGTCTGGAAGGGGGACAGGGGAACTATAACAGGTACAAGTTTCATTTTGGGAAGACACAAGTGTTCTAAATTACCTTGTGCAATGGTTGCGCACCTCCAAATACTCTAAAAATCACTGATTGGGCACCTGATGGGGTGACATTTATGAAATGTAAATTATATCTCAATAAAGTTGTTAAAGAAAGACTATTCATCTGGGTGGTGTTTAAAGTGGATAAAATAGAAAAAACATAAATAACCAATAGGGTTGAGCAAATTATTCTGCACTTCTAACACACTGATTTCATTACCATTAGAAAAAAGGTCTACAGCTGAATGCATTGTAACAGAAACTACTGGAAGAAAACCCGGGAAACATTCAAGATTAGGGTACAGGCAGTGATTTCCTGGGCGGGACTCCAATAGCCCAGGAAACAAAAGCCAGAATGGACAAGTGGGAGGACATCTGATTAGAGGACCTCGGCAAAGGGGACTGCCAACAGAGGGAAGCGCCCGCTTACAGCGCTGAGGAGGACCCGTGCAGCCGCCTTCTCAAAGACTCGGAAATCCTAACAAAAATAATCCGCTCAATAGATGGGGCTGTGATCTGAACAGCCACTCAGAAACCAAGTTCAAATGGCCAATAAATACGTGGAAGAGTCAACATCTTCAGCCACCAGGGGAAGGCAAGGGAGAACACTGAGGTTCCATCTCACCCCACTGGAATGGCTAACCATTCACAACCCAAAGCAACACCGCCCGCAACAGCAGGAGCAGAGGAGGGCCAGGCTGGGAGGAAAGGAACCCTCCACACCTTGGGTGGGAGTATACAGGCTTCATAGAACACATGCGGGTCCTCAAAAAACCAAACGCAAAATGACCAAACGGTCCATCGGCCCCACTCCTGGGTGTGTGTGTGAAGGAAGTGGAGCCGGTACCCGAGGTCCCTGCACACTCCTGTATATACTCACAGCATCCACACCAGAACTAGCCTGCTGCCCATCAACACTGAATAGAAAGTGTGGTATATATACACAACGGACTATAATTCAGCCAGAAAGAAGAATGAAATCTTGACATTTGCTGGAAATGGATGGAACTGGAACACATCACATCAAGTGAACCAAGCCAGGCTAAGAAAGACAAGTGTCACACGCTTTCTCCCATATGTGGAAATAAAAAAAAAAAACCCAAAGGTGATATGAAAGAAGAGGAGGGACTGCGAGGGTCTCAATAGGGGTTCGGAGCAGGAGAAGTGGGTAGTGAGAGAGGGGCAGAGGGGGAGGGTTTAATATGCACATGTGTGGCAATGCCATGTGAAGCCCATTACTTTATACAATCAATAGGCGTTGATAATTGTGGCAACAATGGATAACTAAGCCTCAAAAGTGAAACAGACACGGTGACAGCCTTGTCCAAAGCAGGAACACAGGCCTTTTCCTCATTGTGCAATGTCACCAGGTGATCTACTCTTATGAGACCACTGCCATGTCCGTGACCTACTGTTGAGTTAAATATCACACAGCACACGACAATAAATAAATAAGCAAATTTTGTGCTGCCTGGTTCTTTTAAACTGATAGGATAATCAAAATTATGATTATGTCTTAAACATACACAACACTGTCTCCCATTAAAATTAGAACTTGGTCTTTTGAGGAAGAGGGGTGGGGAGCGTTTTAGTTGGGTTTTTGGCAGTGTGGCCAAAATACCTGACCGGAGCACAGGAGGATCTTGGAGGAGGAATCGCTCATTTCGGCCCATGGTTCCAGAGGTCTGAGTCCACTCTTGGCTCCACTGCTCTGGGCCCAGGTGAGCAGGGTGTAGTGGCGGAAGGGCGTGGAGTAGGACAGCTGCTCCACAAGGCAGCCAGGAAGCAGTACCAGAGGGCACGCAGGGCAGGGGTAACTTCCAGGGCTGCCCCCGTACCACCCCCTCCAACCACAGCCCACCCGTCTCAGTTACCACCCAGTCCATTCAAGCAGGATGGAGGATGAGGGGACAGTTCCATAGGCCACCGCTTCAGCTCTGAGCACTCCTGCCCTGACAGTGCCCTAGGGGGCACCTCAAACCCAAAGCGCAGCCCTGGGCCTGGGCGAGCGAGCGCTTGTGCCTTTATAAACAGGGTAGATCCCCGTGGATCCCGCAAGCTGGAGAGACTGCTCTCCCCCATGTGCTGCTGAGCCTTCCTCCGCCCTGCTGAGCTCCCTGCTCCCCCATCCCTCTACCATGGGGGTGAATAGAGAGAGAGGGTGGGGTTCCCTCCTTGCTCTCTCAGGACCCTGTGACTCCAGCCCCCACTTAGGGAGCCTCCTCTGTGACTCCAGCCCCTCCTGGGGGCCTCCTCTGTGACTCCAGTCCCTCCTTTGGGGGCCTCCTATGTGACTCCAGTTTCTCCTGTGGGGCCTCCTCTGTGATTCCAGCCTCTCTGGGGGCCACCTCTGTGACTCCAGCCCCTGCTGGGGGGCCTCCTCTGTGACTCCAGTCCCTCCTGAAGGCCTCCTCTGTGACTCCAACCCCACCTGGGGGCCTCCTCTGTGATTCCAGCCTCTCCTGAGGGCCTCTTCTGTGACTCCAACCCCACCTGGGGGACTCCTCTGTGATTTCAGCCTCTCCTGGGGGCCTCCTCTGTGACTCCAACCCCACCTGGGGGACTCCTCTGTGATTTCAGCCTCTCCTGGGGGCCTCCTCTATGACTCCAACCCCACTTAGGGGCCTCCTCTGTGACTCCAGCCCCTGCTGGGGGGGCCTCCTCTGTGACTCCAATCCCACCTGGGGGCCTCCTCTGTGACTCCAGCCCCTCCTGGAGGCCTCCTCTGTGACTCCAACCCCACCTGGGGGCCTGCTCTGTGACTTCAGCCCCCCACTTGGGGGGCCTGCTCTGTGACTCCAGCCCCTCCTTTGGGGACCTCCTATGTGACTCCAATTTCTCCTGTGGGGCCTCCTCTGTGATTCCAGCCCCTCCTGGGGGGATCTGTTTTGTGACTCCAGCCCCTCCTGGGGGGGCCTCCTCTGTGACTCCAGCCCCTCCTTTGGGGGCTTCCTATGTGACTCCAATTTCTCCTGTGGGGCCTCCTCTGTAATTCCAGCCTCTCCTGGGAGCCTCCTCTGTGACTCCAGTCCCCAATGGGGGGGGTACCTCCTCTGTGATTCCAGCTCCTCCTGGGGGCCTCCTATGTGACTCCAGTCCCTCTTGGGGGCCTTCTCTGTGATTCAAGCCCCTCCTGGGGGCCTCCTATGTGATTCCAGTTCCTCCTAAGGGGCCTCTTCTGTGACTCCAGCCTCTCTTGGTAGCCTCCTCTGTGGCTCCAGCTGGGTAGCCACAGCCCCTCTTGCCTGCTTCCTTCCTGGGGTGGCACAGCTGGCCTCTTGCTGCCCTGGGTGGGTCCCCATTGCCTGTCAGTTTCTGAGCTCCAGCCACACCTCTGCAAGTGGTTCCTTTATTAATTCAGCTGAACCACAGAGGTGACTCTTGCTGCCTCCAGGGATCACAACTGATTGGTTCCCTGCTCTGTGCCCACACATACAGATGGTACAGAGTTCCCAGGAGCAAGGATGATGGCTCGCTGCACAGGTCCCATGTCCACCCTCAGGGAGAATGTCCTGGGCCCTTTGAACATCTTCGACCTAGAGCTGATCACTGCCAAGTGTAGCTGAAGTTTCAGATCTATTTTCATAAGTCCTGATGTAACTTCCACCACACGCCTGGCCCTGGCCTCTAGTCTGAAGCCAGCTTCAAAGCAGCCAAAGACAGCTCTCCCCACCCTGTGCTCTGTCCAAACCACAGTGGTGACCCAGCTCTTGCAGCCCTGGTTCTGGGCTGGGCCTGCTCCAGCTGCGGAGGCAGAGAGCCAAAGGGGTGAGGCTGTCAGCCTCTGGGGACTGTGGGGCACCCTGGCCCTCAGTCCAGATCCCCTTCTGGAACCCAGGTTGTCATCACATGCATGTACCCAAAATCTTACTGGCCACATCATGAAGCTGGATCCAGGAAGTGGGCCACAGACAAAGGTCAACACCAGACAAGAAGGCCATTCGAGTTCCCTACCCCCCTTAAATCCAAGGAGCTGGACACTAAGGCAACACTAGCATGGGCAGAGCCAACGCCCATAGTCGAGGTCCCAGCTGTCAGAAGGCACGGGGAGGACTACTGGGATGGGCAAGGCCAGGTTCAAGGCCACCTAAAAGCCTCCCTGTCCCACTCCTTCCCTCCGCCTCCCTCCAGCTGCTCCTACAGATAGAATACTGAGTTCCTGAGAGTTCCTGAGCAGAGCAGCAAGCTTGCCTTTCAAGAGGCTGCTGGAGGCTAAACCCGTAGCACAGAGCTTCAGGATTTCGCGACTTGGATCAAAACCCAGAGGTTGCCCTTGTTTCTGTTTTATCTTTATCCCCCACATCTGGTCCTCAGCAGACACTGTCAGCTCTTACACAAGACATCCCGATTCCCACCTCTGCATTCCTTCATCCCACAACCAGGCTCAAACAGCCAGCCTTTCTCCCCAGACGATGCTTTCCTATGCCCTGTGACCCTACCCTTTCCACTGTCCACCTGGGAAGTGGAATGGCCTTAAATAGCACCCAGGTCACATGAATTTTCCTGCTTAAAAGACTCCAATAATTTCCCACTCCATTTAGAATAAAATCCAAACTGTTTAAACTCGACAGGGACCACGCCAGTGCTCGGGCAGAACCAAGCTTTGGAAATACCAGTTGGACCCTGTACCACCCCTGACACCCTGGGGAGGTTATATTCCCTCTTAGGGCTCCACCCCTTCAGATCCTGCCACTCTTGCAGCTGTCCTCACTGTGGTTTTATATGAATGCACAAGGTTTCAGCACCTCCATCCCCATGGACGGTGGAGGGTCACAGTGTCTGATTGCACACTAGGATCTCCCCTCTGCCTCGCACAGTGCTGGCCCACGTAGCAAGCGTGTGCTGCTTGAATGAGCATCTATATCCCCAGCTCCTCGCACAACACTTCAGAGAGAGAGAGAGAGGAGTCTGTGGTAGAACAGAGACCAGAATGTGCACCCAAGTGATCCTTCAAACCCACTGGCTCCTTCCCCCTAACTACATCTGATCCTGTCCATGCTAAACGCCCCCAACACACACTGCCTTCAGTTCATCCACATCTTTCAGAAGACTTGCTTCTCTTTATTCAGAGATATTTGTCTTAAAAAAATGTTTGTCACAAAGCCCCCTTATCATCCTCCCCACGAATATTACATGACAAGTTCTATCAGTGAAACAGCCTTTGTTTTTTAGCAAACAGATTTGCCAAATGCTACTGGGAAAAGCAGATGAACGCTCACTGCCACCAACTGGACCCTGCTGTGCTGACTTGAGGTCCGACTCCAAGGCATCCTCTTTCCACGGAGCCTCAGAATACACAGGAACGCAGAGGGTAAGCGGCCATCTGCCCCTTGGCAGCGTCCCTCAACTCCCACGGAAGCCTGGCAGCGCTCTCCCCAGTGCTGTTCACCGGGATGGAGATGCAATTTAGAAGCAACATCCTGGATTCCTCCCCAGATAGCAGTACCTGGGAAGTGGGGCTCACACTCGTTAGGCCTACTGTGGGTTCCACCCAAGCGAGCTATTTCTGGAAGGACCAGAAAGACTTCATCAGGATGCTTTATTCTATTATGATAAAAATTTTAGTTACAATTTCCCAGGCATTCTACTGTGCCCCGCACTGGGTTTAATTCTGCATGCACACAGACTCTCCATGGAAGGTGTCACTACAGGAAGGAGAGACTCAGAAGCCCGGGGGTTGCTCAGCGATGCAGCCACAGAGACAAAGCTCACATTCTTAGCCACCACCGCATGGAGCGGGACCGTAAACACTGAAAAAGCGGGAAGCAAAGTCACTTGGGTAGCTTGAGATTGTAAATCATAACCGACATTATCATGACCGGTTGATATTTCTCTATTAAACGTTGACAAGCCTTTGACAAGACAGCAAGTGTATTCATCAGCTTTTGTGACAAAATACAGGTGGTTTACAACAAAAAACCTTCATTTCTCGTCCGTGCTGCCGGTAGGGCACCTGTGGCTGTTTCAAGTGTCTTCCACCCTGGAGGTCATCCTGGGAGGAGGTGGCCACTGGGCAGACCATAGGGGGAACTGGCAGGACCTTGTGGCAGCTCTAAAGCTCTAAAGGGAGCACATGTCAGTTCACCCACCAAGGGTGAACCGGCCAAGCCAGTTGTGTGGGCAGCTTGACATCAGTGTGCTAGAGAAGTCCAGCCAGATGGCAGTGGGTGGAAAAGGAAACTACTGCTGAAAGAAGAGCAGAGTTGGCAAGAGTAACACCCCCAGAGCAACTGGAGAGACCGACTCCTGGGCCTCACACTCACAGGTCTCCCCTACACGAGTGGAGGGTAGCCACAAGCGACAAGCAACTCAAATTGGCCTGAGTGAAAGGGTAGGCTTTATTGGCTTCACAAAAGATCCACGAAGCTTTGTGTGTGGCTTGTCCCAGGTACCCCGAGATGCCCCTCAGACTCTCCTTCATGCTGGCTTCATTCTTGAGTGAGAGGGCTTCTAGACTCCTACTCCAAGCCAACACAAAGGCCATGCATCTCCTGATAGACTGCACACTCCTAGAACTGACCTGGGTAACCAGCCACCTCTCCACCCATCAACATGGCGGGAGCCTGGGTAACCAGCCACCTCTCCACCAGCAGCCATCACACAGCAGGAGCATGCTCAGCCAGGCCAGCCCTGGCTGCAGCTGGAAGTGGACTCGCCTGAAACCCACCCACTGGCAACATTGGCTGCTCTATGATTCCCAGAAATCCTTAAACCCCTGAAGCCTTTCAGTGCCATTCCACAGCACCCACAGTAGCTCACGTGAACAGCCACGTAGATTCTAGTCTGGCACTTCTAGGATATTCACCAAGGTCACCATCTGCCACTGCGATTTTACAAGTTGAACTTGTCTTCATGATAAACAATCATTAAGATGATGAGAAAGATCAACTTTACATTTACTGACTCGAATAGAGGAAATGCTATCAACAAAACAATTTTTCTAACTGAAACATAACCTAGCCTATCCAGGTCAGATCCCAAGTATCTTTTGCCCAGGTTATAAGCCAAACACCCATAGTCCATTTCCATAGCATGAAACCTCAGCACAGTGATTTGGGTGGTGGTTTTAACTAGGGGAATCTGTGCTGTGAATTACTGGTAAATCTTAGGTAAAACCATCCTCAACTGAAATGCACATTTCAATCTAAGCTGACAGCAATGAAATATACTGTATGACCATTTTGTGGGTCATTGTGTCACCTTTCTTGGGCCACTCAAAGTAGCACTCGCTGCTGCAACTAACAAGGTCCCATCTCTAAACTGGTCAACACAACAGAAGCTCAATTTTCATTCAAGTAACTCTCAGGCTGGAGTTTTGGGTTCCCCCATATGCAGTAAATCAGACCGCCCAGGCTCTCCACCCGCAACGACAGGTGCTTTTCAGTCTCAGCACGGTTGGGTCCAGGTCATCCCACTACAGGGCTGGACCATGCACCCTGGGATGTGCACAGCACCCTGGTCTCTCCCCAGCAGATGCCAGTAGCTCCCTGACCTGTGATAGACAAACTTTTCCCAATGGCTCTAAGTGGCCTGGCTAAGACACTCATCCAACACTCGGCCTGACATCAGCTGTGTTAGGATTTTCAGGAGGTTCCGATGCATGTAAGGGCTGAGGACCAAGACCATGTCATCTGCATCCCAGAGAGTGTGCTAGAAACACAACTTGCCCACCAGCATCATCACGGATCGCTTCCACTCAGCCCATGACAGAAGCAACAACTAGTCACAATGCCCTCACCCCTCATGGGGACAGGAATGCTGGAAACATGGTGCCCAGTGAGCAACCGTGGCACACAGAAGGGGGGCACAGACTTGGGTAGATGGAGGCAGCTCTGCATCACCTTCCCTTCTTCCCTTCACACTCAGGATTCCACCCTCCCATCCATGGCACCTGTGTCACTGGCTCAGGTGACAGGCGTCCTCCCTGTGGACATTGTCTTTAACCAGAACTGGCAGGGGTTTCCCTCCCTCATCCACATAAGCCAGTGCTTTCCTACCACCCTAAGTATTTCACAGACAAGGTCTCATTTAATCCTGACAAGTAGGTGTTATTAATTATGCCCAATTTATAGATGAATTTGTCTAGGTCAAGGGTGGATTCAAGACCAGAGTCCAGGAGGGGAAATCATTTTTCTGCTCTGGATGGCCACCAGACTCTGCATGGAAAAGCCCAGCTCTAACAGAGACAGAGGAGCTGTGGACAGAGGCCACGTGGCCGGGCAGCAGGAGGGGCAACGTCAGCCTTCATGCTCCTGCTGTCCAGGGACCACCCAGCCCCGCTTCTCTCCCTACAGTGGCCTGAGGGACCTTCTGTGACCCTGGCTGTGATGGCACCAGCCACACCCACTCTGCTTCTGGACTGAGCATCTAGCCTCTTCTTCCCCTCCCCTGACAAAAGGTAGGACAGGAAGTGCCCTCCTGCAGCAGAGGGGACTGGTCTTAGCCCCTCAGGAGGCCACAGGTGCTAATGAATTAGTGGGATTGAATTTATTAGGAAATCCAAGGACCACTCCAGTGCTGGGCAGGGTCTGACTGGGCTCCAGCCTGGACACTGAGGCCACGTCCACCTGGCAACAGCTTCTGGAATCTGGAATCCTATGCCTGTTTGGGATGCCTGGATCCTTTCTTGGCACCACATCTCTATGATCCTAGTCCACGACTGCCCTCTGGGTCATGCGGAGAACTCAGCCTGCTGCTTCTCAACCTGGTTCTGTTATCAGCTGAAACTTGGAACACACACTGACCCTCTGCACTTCCCTCACAGGCCATTGTCAGGAATCCCTGAAGACCGTGGCCTGCTTACATGGCCAGCAGCAACTTACTGGTGGCCCCAGCATTTGCTGCTTTGTGTCACACTGAACTGTGTGCAGAGCTGGGGCACATGCCCAGGCATCCCCCAGAGTGACCACCTCTGCTCTAGGCCCTGCCCAGTGCACACCATCTCACTGTGGCTGGCCACCTTGGTAGGCCATGGTCGCTAGCCATTTCATTCAACCACACACATCACCACTATTGTACAAAGGGCTGGGGCACAGACAGAGATGAGTGAGATGTGTCACAGGGTGACCAGACAGGTCCCACACCCTGCTTCATCCACTTGACAGCTTTCATGAGGACCAACTGTGTGCCTGGCCCTGGCTAGAGCCGCTGATAGCACCACGAGTGAAAGAGACATGGCCACAGCCTTCCTGGAGGCTCTTGGAGAGAGGGCGAGATGGCACGAACAGGGCACAAACAGGTCAGAGTCTTGAAGGGCAAGGACGGAAAAGAGCAGCAGAGCTAGAGCTGGTGCAGAAATCAAAGACAGGAAGAGGATTCGGACTTCTGAGGTTCTGAGATGTCTCCCAGCTGGGTGCCTACTTCCCTTCCCGGGAACTGAGTGCTTGCAGCTGGCAGGCACACCTGGATGAAACGCAGCTCTGGGAGGTTGGTGGGCTAGCACAGCACCCTGAAATAACTGAGGTGGGCATGCTGGGGTGTGCCCAGCCCCTCCCGCCTCCCCCTGACTTGACTGTGCACTCCCGCCCTCAGACTTGCCAGCATCTGGCATTTGTAACCGAGGGCTCAGCTTTTCAAGTACTCGAGTCAATAAGGTCAGGTCCCCTCCTCCGGGCCCCTAACTGGTAAGTTTGCAAGTTTGGTCAACACTTCTCCTTTCCTAAAGGGCCAGCTGAAGGCAGGGTGATCGTGTGGGAGCGCAAGCCTGAGCTCGAGAGTGCACCTTGGAGAAAGCCCTCTGCATCTGTCGCAAGGCAGAACTTGAATCTGCAGCTCCCAGCACAGCCTAGGTCTCCAGCATGGCTACAGCCTAGGTCTCCAGCATGGCTTCAGCCCTGAACCCGGGGATTCAGAGGTTACTCAGAAACTTGCCTCCTCTTGGAAACTCATGCAGAAAACATGGAATTGATGTCACACCTCAGGACTGTGGGCAGTAGCCCTGGCCACACCTGCAGCTGGAAGTGGACTCTCCTGAACCCCATCCACTGGCAGCATTGGGTGCCAGGCTGAAGTCCCTGGGAAAGTGACACGTGGACAGAAGGGACACTGTGGGCTCTCTGGAGGAAGACAGTACTGAGCACCAGGCCAGTCAGAGCTCATGACCACTGGAATGGAGCACTTGGCATAATTACAGTGGAGTCCTCCCTTTATGAAACCCTGAAATTACAATCAGGTCAACGAGGGAGGCTCATCTTCTGCCAAACGGCTTCTTCCAGGGTCACAGAAGGGCCGGCGGCCTGTTCATTTTCAGCAAGCAAGGTCCCAGTTCCTTCGAGCATGTCTGTGTGCGCTGGGCACACTGATGGCTTTTTCCAGAAGCATTTACCAGCAGCCCATAGTATGCCACAAAACGCAGTCGGATGGTGTGAAACAAAGCTCCGCTCAGCTCCCAGGTCCGAGACTTGCCGAGACACGAGCTTTCCATTTAGCCAGAGCTGCCCCTCGCAGGGCTCCAAGTCCTCCTGGTGCCCCTCCACAACAATGCCACCCCTGCAAGAGGCAGCTAGGGGGTTAGATTATGCAGTCCCACCAACAACTTGTGAGCCACAAATGAATGGTTACTGTTTTAATTAACCAAGTTCCTTCAAAAATTAGATGCCACTAACTTCCAGGCATAGTTTTTGAAGCCAGGGCTAAATGAAAATCACAAAAGTACTCTGCCCAGGAGTCTAGGTACAAAATAGAAAGCGCTTTGTCTTACAGTGACGATTTTCAGACAGAACAATAAAGCTGTTTTCATCTGGAGGAAAAACAAACTCTGATTAAGTTTTGAGGCAGAAAAAGTTGGCAGTCAGTGTAGGCAGAACAATGTGGGTTGATCAGGAGAAAATTAACTGAGGTCATCTTTCCTGAGAGGGCAAAGACATCCCCCATTGCTAATGAGGGTCTGAAAAGATAGGCCAGGTGCAGACACTCCCTGCTGCTAAGCAAGGAACCACGTTCTTTGTATTGGCGCCTAAGGCACAGATCAAAGACTGGACCAGAATTCCCCACACCTGTGTGCTAGGTAGAGGAGCAGGAAAGCAGTGACCAATCCAGGAGAGGACGTCATATAAAAGGGGCAAACTTCACTGCCTCCTCGGCTCTGCCCCCTTCCCCCTCTTTGGGGGAAGTCTGCTCTTTTCTCTGTGCTTTACTTTCTACAATAAACTTCGTCTACTACGCTTGCCTCGGCATCATTCTTCGACTCCATCAGGAACAAGATTGCCACCAAATAAGCTCCCTGCAAACGCAGCTCTACATCTCTCTCTTTCTGTATGGGCTCGGAGCGTTTCTGGCGTTAGTAGACAGTTGCCCTCTGATCCTGGTTAACTTTGGATGCGAGGAGTTGAGTGAAGGAGTGAAGCAACCGAGAGATTCTGGCCAGGGCCACTCCCTGGTGGGTCTCAAAGGCTTCTCCCCGGATCTCCTCTCCCGACAGCCCTTAGGGGTATCCTACAAGTAACCAGTTGATTGGATGGTGCTGAGGGAACACCCCAGAACTATGCACCTCCGTATGAGCCAAACTCTTCTTCCAAAGCTCATTCCTCCCAAGCAAAGCTGGTGTGTGGGACAGAGGAAGGCTGGAGACAACTGAAAGCAGCTGACTGGGGCGACTCTCCAGTGCTGCAAGAAGGTCTCTTGTCCGGAGTCTGGCCCTGACAGCCCTCAGGGGTACCAGCATTGACCACTCTCTGTTTCTCTTTGTTTCTGACTGGCTTGGCCTGAGTGAGGGCATCCTCACTCAATGAATCTCGGATCCTGAGATGAAGTCTTGGGCTGATCTAAGGTCTTTGGGAAAGAGGTGACCCACTAATCCCCAGAGCGTGAGCCAAACAGTCTCTCCCTCTTCTGAAATGTTTCTACTCTGTCTGTCCCAAGCAGTCTCCCCATCTTCAGAGAAAGTTTTGTCTCAATAAACCACCTCTCCTCTCTCCTAGTTCAGGAAGCCAAATCATTTATCTTCTCAAGTAGGGATCTCACCCAGAGCATTAACAGGCTTGCCACTTCAAACTGAGGAATATAGAATCATGGGCCCGTGAGTATGAGAACTAAAGAAAGGAGAATCGTGTAAGGCAAATCTTAAAGGTACAACTAGTTGGCAAATATCCTCCCTTAGATCCTCCTTGCTGAATAAGGCCTCAACTGCAGACCACTCTGGGCTGCTTTTCTACTGTGGGGCATTAAATATTATAATGGTGGAGGGAATACCAGTAATGCCACTAAGTCTGGATTCCCTAGGTTTTTGGCATGTGGCAAACAAAGACCTTTACATCCTTGCTGGAAAGGCAGCAATAATTCCAGCAGGATTTAGGGAAAGGAGAGACAGGATTGCTGACCATCAGAAGCCCCCTGATAAAGGACGTCCACTAATTCAGGCAGCAGCTTTGTTCTCATGTTATGCCAGGTTCACCACCAGCCTGCATAACCCAGGAATGCCCAAGAAAAACCTCATTCTATCATTTTGCAGCTTAGCTCCTTTGTAAAAGGGAAGGAGATACCAGCTAGTTATCTGCCTGATAGCCATCTTTTAAAATGCAAACTACATGAGCTAGTGCCTAAACCAGTTTGAGACAAGAGGAAAAAAAAAGGCTTGAAATGCTACTTTTAAATTCAAGCGGCTGCGAGGCCTAAGGGACTATGTTTACTCTCTTCCTGCATGCTGAGATTCTAGCAGGAGAGATAGAAAGGATCTGGAAAGGCCAGCTGGCTCCAGGTTCCTAGCCTTTAAGATATGCTTAAGGGGCCTACATTCTCGTACTTTGGAGAGAATGTAATAGGAACTCAGCTTTAGAAACCTGATAGGACAGACCCAAGAATGTCAAGAATCACTAATTCCTAAGGAGTTTTCTCTTCTCTTCATTTGGACACAAAAATGAAATTGGAAAGATTCCGTATAGGTTTTATTCTTTGAAAAAAAAAAAAAAAAAAACTTCCTGAGGAATTCACCTGCTCTCATTCCTTCAATGCCTGGGCTGACTCCAATTCTGGTGCTAAAGATGTGTGCACACTCCTTTACTAGAATAAATGCAGCTGTTTCATTTTTTGGGGGGGTCTTGAGCTCAATTTTACTGGTGAATTCACCTATTTTTGTACACGTAAAGATATTTTTCAGTCAGTCTTGTTTTATCTAGAGTTTTTTTTATTATGGTTTTTACTGCTGTCTTTAATCAAAAAGTCAATTATTCCAAGGCCCTAAAATCTCTCCTGTCGGGTTTTTTGTGTGCACACCTGTCCTGTGTGTGTACATGTATGTTATATGTGTGTTCAATATGGTACCAAATTGGCTTATGGATGAGCACTCATAAAATAAATTTTAAAAAAGAAAAAATAAAATGGATCCAAATGACTTTTAGTTCACGCAACTTAAGTGCTTAAAAAGATTCAATCTAAATCATTTAGTCAAAAAGAGTATAGATGTGTTTAAGAATACTATCTTGTTTTTCTAGATGGTCAGTCACTAGAATGTTTTCTATAAATGTTTAGAATGCTTCATTCAGGACTTCTAGGATTTTTCTTCAATGGACAAAGATGGTTTATATTTGTCTAATATCCTGGTTTCATGGATAACCTCAGTTAACGATAAAAAATGAGTAAAGTAGATTTAACATAAATGGGATTAATCTCTATAAATGTGTTTGTTAGAGGAGACATCTGATAAATTTGCAAAGTCAAAATGTTAAAACTAACTGCTAAGTAAATTCAAGTTATCTTGACTTAGTTTCTATAAGGTGACATCTGGGTTTATTAAGTGTTCTTATAAGTTCTATAAGGTAATATACATTTGGATTTAAATGTGCTTTTATAGATTGGAAACTAAAAAGATAATCTAAGATTGCTTTGATCTGGGTCTTCACTAAAAGAAAGCAAGGGTATTCAGACTTAAAATTCTAACAGGTGTAATTCTATATGTAAAGAGTGCAAAAGGTTTCAGTGTGTATCAAAGTACTATAAATGGCATATAAGGACTGTCTCTAAATGTAAATTTAGGAAAAATTATCAGCTGGGAAAAATCTGCAACTGGGAAAGATACTGATAGGTCCAAGTTTAATTCTTTAAGGTTTCTTAAAACATTAGTATACTTATCAAGGTGATTTCCTGTCTGTATTTCATAGTTTAAAGCAGGCAAGCTAAGGCAGGCAAATTAACCAAATGCTATCTTTTAACCATTGTTCATTTTAAACCTGGCTTACATTTGCTTTAAATGCACAGAGGCTTTATCATTAATGGGTTACATTTAAATCAGTCTGGTCACTGGTACTGCTTTCTCTTGACAATTTCATTTTGTATTTTTTAACTGTTTTGACTTAAATAGTATGAACTATAGTATTTCTCACCTTAAAGTAATTGGGAACATTGGAAGTTTTATAAGGATTATATCAGAATGCAGATTTAAAAAAGGGTCAACAAGTAGGAAAGAAATATAAAAGGATATAGGCATGGACATGCCCTTTGATATGGAAATTGGAATCTAAGAAATCTTCCTGGATAACGAAATGTTTCTGGATAAAGAAATATAATGTCTGTCACAGAAGGTTTTTGGAAGGTAAATCTCAGAAGCTTATGTGTTATTAAGCTGAATATAATTGGCAAAATTTAAAGTTATTTAAGGTTTCATTTAAGTTCAAACAGCAATGTAGTGTTATGAACCAGAATCTAATTCTATGTATTGAAATAACAAGGGTTTCTTAAAACATGACCTGCTCTTATCAGGTGTTAGGCTTAATTACTTAGAAAAACTAAATCTTAAAGGAATTGTAATTTATACCTGTTTTACTTCATAACATCAAATGAGCAACTGTTTGTAGGTTATTACAGTACAGCTGACACTCTGATATAGCTGAAATAGAACTATATTTAAGAACTACATGTTCATCTGAGCCTTGATTGTTATGTAAGTTTATAAAATAAGAATTTATGTAAAGTTACAGACAAGGTAACTGGCATGCTCTCTTTACACATTGTATTTCAAAACTTGGGTTAACTACATAAATGTTTCATTGTTATACACCAGATAATAGGTCGATTTCTGATTGTCAACACTTTCCTAAATTTAGAAATTTTAAAGCTTTTGCAAAACCTGTGCAGGCTTAAGATTATTGTTATAATACACTATGGATCCTAAATTTATTCAAAAGTTAAATTTAGTTAATATAAGTACATCTATATAATATTGGCTTTCAAGTATATAAATTCAAGATGTAAAATTTAGGGCAGCATTTTATCAAGCTGATGTTTCCAAACTAAAAGTTGTTTGTAACAATGGTCTCCTTCAGGTTTATATGGAAATGACAAATTGAAGTATGTATTTATTTATGTCATTTAATCTTTTGTAATTGGATTTGAGTAACCTGACTTTACACTGGGATAACTGTATTTTTGAAAATTAATGAGAGCCTAATTTAGAAAGAAGCTCTCTTAATGTTTGTTTGATTCATGTTTGAGATATAAGGCTGTAGGTTAACTAAATAATTATATAGACTCGGGAAAACCCTACAGCCTTTCTGGAGAAACTCAGGGAGGCATTGAGAAAACACATCATCATGGACCCTGAGTCCATAGAGGGCCACATAATTTCAAAGGACAAATTTATCACTCAGATGGCCCCAGGCACTCGGAGGAAATTACAATAATTGGCACATGGCCCTGATCAGTCTTTAGATAACATCTCCTAGCTTGCAACCTCCGTCTTTTGTAATAATGGTCAGGAGGAGAGGAAAGAAAGGGAACATAGAGACTAAAAAGCTGAGGCACTGGCTGGCTATGACCCTACAAGGAGTAAGCTTCCAGGGTAATAGAGGAGAGAAATGGAATGGACCCCAAGCCACGAAAAGGACATTACCTGCGGGAGGGCCCACAGGCCAAGCACCAAGCCACCACCACTAAGGCCCTATCCTATCTGTCAAGGTGATCACTGGAGGAATGAATGTCCCCAGGGGCACAGGCCCTTGGGTCCAAACTTCCCCACATAGGCCTGACAGGGCTGAGGTCGGCTTTTTTGGCTCTGTGACTCCTATTACTATGCATGAACCCCAGAAATGCTTCTCTGTGGGGAGCCAAAAGGTCAATTTCCTCTTGGACACTGGCGCTAGCCTTTGTACTGTCTCTTACCCTGGATCCCCCTCTAAATACTATGACAGTACAAGGAGTGTCTGGAGGGCCTGTAACTAGAAACTTTCCCACTAAGGTGTAAATGGGACAGGATGGTGTTTTCTCCTGCATTGCTGATAGTCCAAAGAGTGTCCGACCCCTTAAGGGAGAAATTTACTTTCAAGCATTCAAGATTCCATCATGATAAACCGAATGGGGAATGGCCTTAAGGTAATTAATGAAGTAGACGTTCTCCTCCACTCTATGATGACTAATCCTTATACTCTATCATTCGAGGTCCTAGCTACTGCTATTTAGTTTACTGTATTAGATGTCTTTTTCTGTACACCCCTAGACTTTCAACTACAATATATGTTTCTTTGAGGAGCCAAATAACAGACCTGGTTTTCCCTCCCTTAAACTCAATGTTAATTTTCATTCTGATATTAATTTTTTGATATCTTAGTTCAGCAGATCCATTCCAACTTAGAATCTGTTCAACTCCCGATTGTGATGAAGATGGAGTCACCCATGAGCACTCTGGATGACCTCTATCACAGACTCCTTATTCAACCCAAACATTATCAAGGGAAGACCCAAAACTGCTTGCCCTACAACAATGCTCCTTTCTCGGCCAGAAGTAACCAGAGTTGGTCATTGCCCGAACCCCCAAAGCAGTTTGGGTTTCCCTAAACAGAGGGGGGAATGAGGCAGAAAAAGTTAGGCAGTTCAGTGTAGGCAGAACAATGTGGGTTGATAAGAAAATTAAGTGATGGTCATCTTTCCTGAGAGGGCAAAGACATCCCCCAATGCTAATGAGGGTCTGACAAGATAGGCCCAGATGCAGACACTCCCTGCTCCTAAGCAAGGAACCACATTCTTTCTATTGGCATCTAAGGCATGGATCAAAGACTGGACCAGAATTCTCCACACCTGTATCCTAGGTAGAGGAGCAGGGAAGCAGTGACCAATCCAGGAGAGGACGTCATATAAAAGGGGCAAACCTCACTGCCTCCTCGGCTCTGTCCCCTTCCCCCACTCCGAGGGCAGTCTGCTCTTTTCCCTGTGCTTTACTTTCTATGATAAAACTTGTCCACTACACTTGCCTCGGTGTCCCTCAGTTTCATTCTTGACTCCAGGAGGACATGAACCCAATATCCACATCACCAGCATCAGTTTGAGTATTTCTGAAATTATAAATCAAGAGTGAAGCTGGATTGAAGGCTCAAACACTCTTAGGCCCAGCCCTAAGACGGCACTTTAAATCAAGATGTGAATTCACCATCAGGGTCACAGAGCTCAGAGCGGCAACTGGAAGGTCCGCGCAGGCAGGTTCCCACTTGGCGCTGCCTTTTGGGGCCCTAACTCCCCATAGCACCCTCTGGGCAAAGCGCCCGTGGACCACCCGCAGGCCCGCCAGGAAACCCATACATGGGAAGGCCAGCATTTTCATGCCGACCTGTGCTGGGGCCAGGTTCCAGGCCTCTCAAGGTTCTGACCTGTCCTTTCTGCCCAACTTCAAAGCCGAGAGCTCGGGAGAATCTAAATGTTTAGAATTGGCCAATAAATCTGACCTTTTCTTATTCCTGCAGACCAACAAGGCCTTTAATTTACATGTGGGGTCATTTATAAATAGAACACGTTATTAAACTCCTAAAGCTATGTCAGAACAAACACCCTCTTTCCAAGTGCCATTAATGAACTCTTGGTTTGAAGATTGCTTTGGATTAGCCATTGCCAGGGCCTGACCTGATCTGCTGCCTTAAGTCCCTTTATCTCATGAAATTTCATCTAATAGGTATTTTCTTGGTTTTGAAGTCTGCTTTCTTCCTAGGGCACATCCTTTTCTGAACCGTAGAAAAAGAATCTTTTACATAAATAAAAATCTTTTCAAAGTTAAAAATAATTTCAAGTCAAGTGTTTAAAAAGCATCCAAGTTGTCTTTGTTTACAATGGGCCGGATGTTGCCCCCTGGCCTGGCACCAGACACATAGCCCCTGCCCTCAGGGCCCTTAGAGTACAGAGGGGAAGCGGAGGAGGAACTGTGACAGGATCAGACCTTAGTCACAGGCCCAGAACACGCGCTGGCCATGAAAGCACCATCTCCAGAGCTGCCCCCTGTGCTGACTGACAGCCCAGCCACCTCCACTCTTTGTCCTCAGGCAGCTACCAGCCAGCGGCTCCCATTCTGTGCGGGGCCAGACCCCCTTATGGGCCAAGTAGGATCAAAGACTAGTCAGCTTTTGTGTTGCTGTGACCCAAAGATCTGACAAGAGCGAGTTAGAAGAGGAAAAGCTTATTTGGGGCTCAAGGTTCCACAGGTCTGTCCGTCGGTGGCCAACTCCATAGCTCTGGGCCTGAGACGAGGCAGGACATCATGGTGGAATGGTGTGAAGGAGAATAGCAGCTCAGGACATGGTGACCAGGAAGCAGAGAGCTCCACTCACCAGGCCCAGAAAACAAACTCCCAAGGCAGAGCCCCGTGACTCACCTCCTCCAGCCACACCTCACCTGCCCACAGTCACCACCAGTCAATCCCTCCCAGTGGTTAATCCACCCATTAGGTCACACCCCATAATACAGTCATCCCACCTCTGACCATTCTTGCATTTTCTCATGCATGAGCTTTGGGGGACACCTCACACGGCAAGGTCCCTACACCCCCTCAGCATGAATGAAGTGATCTTGAGCGAACCGTCTGAGATTTTCCAAATCCACTCCTTCTTCCTCTAGGACCAGACCTACACAAGGGTCTGTCAGCCCACCCTGCCTGCTCTCTGCTCCCCCTGCAGAGGGGGTGAATCTTGGCTGTCAACTTGACTGGATTGAGAGACTAGTAGAAAATTGGGGACGTGCACTTCAGGCCTGTCTGTAAACTCAGAGTGTCAGAAGGGTGTGGAGGAGCACAGCAGATCAGGACATGGCACCAGGAAGCAGAGAGAGGGGGGAAGGGACCACAGGGAAGATCACCCTTCCAAGGCAGCCCCCAGCACCCCACCTCCCCCAGCCACGCTCCACCTGCCCACAGTCACCACCCAGTCAGTCCACCCAGGACGAACGGATTAGGTCACAGCCCTCACAGTCCAACCATCTCACCTCTGAACACTCCTGCATTAAGAGGAGCTTTGGGGGGACCCCTGACACCCATACCAGCACAACATCTCATGTATCTGCCAACGTGTCAGCTTTTGTGTTACTGTGACCCAAAGATCTGACAAGTGCAAGTTAAAGGAGGAAAAGCTCGCTCCCCAGGAAGGGACACCCAGCTCCCGTTCAGGGTCTTATTACCCCCAGCACAGCCAGGTCCACTCCTCGCTCCCCAGGAAGGGACACCCAGCTCCCGTTCAGGGTCTTATTACCCCCAGCACAGCCAGGTCCACTCCTCGCTCCCCAGGAAGGGACACCCAGCTCCCGTTCAGGGTCTTATTACCCCCAGCAC
>PVKS010019634.1:0-38086 GCA_004027875.1 Aplodontia rufa
TATATGCTAGCATCAACAGATGAGAGAAACCATTCGGCCCTTGAGTCTCTGAGCTTGGGAGACTTCACTAAGCATAATTCTGTCCATCTCCATCCATTTGATTTCAAAAGCCATAATATCGTCCTCTCTAATGGCCAAGTAGTATTCCATAGTATATATGTACCAAAGCTTTTGTATCCACTCGTCAAGTGAGGGGCATTTGGGTTGGTTCCATAACGTAGCTATAGTAAATTGAGCTGCTATAAACATTGATGAAGCCACATCGCTATAATACGCTGATTCTAAGTCTTTGGGGAAAACTCCCAGGAGTGGGATAGCTGGGTCGTAAGGTGGTTCCATCCTTAATTTTTTGAGGATTCTCCACACTGCTTTCCATAGTGGCTGAACCAGTTTGTAGTCCCACCAGCAGTGTAAAAGTGTTCCTCTTTTCCCACAGCCCCTCCAGCATCTGTTGTTGTTTGTATTCTTCGTTTTTGCCATTCTAACAGGAGTGATGTGGTATCTCATGGAAGTTTTGATTTGCATTTCCCTTATAGCTAATGATGTAGAGCATTTTCTCATATATTTGTGGGCTTTCTGGACTTCCACTGGAGAGAAGTTCCTTTTGAGTTCTTTAGCCCATTTATCAATTGGATTATTTGCGAGTTTGGACTTTAGTTTCTTTAGTTCCCTATATATTCTGGGTATTAGCCCTCTGTCCAAGGTGTAGCAGGCAAAAATTTTCTCCCATTCTGTAGGTTGAGAGAATCCATTTTTTTTATTGAGTTTTTTTCACATGGTTTTCGTTGCTCTGACACTTAGTTGTGTACATGGGTGCTGGGGTTTGAACCCGCATAGTCACGCATGCCGGGCAAGCGCCATAACTGCTGACCCACCACTCCAGCTTTGAAAGAATCAATTTTACTTTAGTTTTTCATGTGGGCTTTGTTGCTCCAAGACTCCGTTGTGTACGGGGTGCTGGGGTTTTAACTTGTGTACTTAACGCATGCCCCACAAGTGCCAGAACTGCCGAGCCACTGCTTTAGCCCCATCAATTTTTTTTTTTTTTTTTAAGAGAGGAGAGGGGCAGGAGCGGTGGCTCGGTGGTTACATCGCTTGGCTGGCATGCGCGAAGACATGAGTTCAAACTCCAGCACCATATACACAACGAAGTGTCAGAGCAATAAAAGCCACATGAAAAATTAAATAAAATTGATTCTCTCCTTCTCTCTCTCTCTTAAAAAAAAAAAAAAAAAGAGGGGACGGGCTGGAGCAGTGGCTCAGTGGTTATGGTGCTTGCCTGGCATGCATAAGGACCTAGGTTTGAACCCCAGCAGCACATACATAATGAAGTGTTGGAGCAAGAAAACCATGTGAAACACTAAATAAAATTGATTCTTTCACTGTCTGTCTTTCTTTCTCTTTTTAAAAATTTCATTTAGGGGTTGGGGATTTAGCTCAGTCGCAGAGCACTTGCCTAGCATGCGCAAGGCCCAGAGTTTGATCCTCAGCCCCGAAAAAAATAAAAAATAAAAATTTCATTTAGTTTTTCATGTGGCTTTTGTTGCTCTGACACTTCATTGTGTATGTGGTGCAGGGGTTCAAACCCATGTCCTCGCGCATGCCAGGCAAGCGCTACAACTGCTGAGCTGCCACTCCAGCCCTGGTTTGGGACTCACTAAGTTCAGTAGCACAATCTATCACCCTTAAATTTTATCCAAAGTAAAATGGGTCACTTGTGCTATTGTGGACTCCCAGTCATCAGAGTCTGATAAAGATGGACGCCCACCTCTTAGAGAGAGGGCCAGTGGGTAGGAGGTTGGATTAACCCAGTCCAGTTTAAAATAGATAGTATGAAGGGGTTTTTGTTTTGTTTTGTTTTGTTTTGTTTGTTTTTGTTTACAAAAGAGAGAGGGACGGTGAGAGAGAGATAGAATGGATTTTATTTATTTTTCCACATGGCTTTCATTGCGCCGAGACTTTGTTGTGTTCATGGTGCTGGGGTTTGAACTACATACTCAAGTATGCTGGGCAAGTGCCGTAATAGCTGAGCCACTGCTCCAGCCCCTATAATGAAGTTTTATAAACTTAAATATAATTGCATATCCATTCTTTTATAAAGAGATGCTGGTTGTAGGAGTTTGTCTTTTATGTGGCTTTAAAAAAGGCTCTTCTTGAAAGATAACATATTTTGCAATCATATCTCCATCTTCAGTATATATTTGATCTAAAGAAAATCTGGAAATTGATAGATTGCACTAAGGGCCACAAACTTTTAATATACATGGCAAAATGATAAATATTTTAGGCCTGCACTCTTTGTCACCAACTACTCAAGTCTGGTGCTGGTATACAAAAACTGCCCTGGACAGTATGAAAATGAATAGACATGACTGTGTTCCAGTAAAAGTTTATTTACAAAACTAGGCTGCAGACCATGTATGCTATAGTTGCTAACCCCTGGACTTGACCATTAAGAACTCTGCACTTGTGGAACTGGAGAGGTGGCTCAGTGGTAGAGCACTTGCCTGGTATGTGTGAGGACTCAGATTTGAACTTTAACCTGTTGACTTGACCATTAAGAGCTCTGCACTTGTGGAACTGGAGAGGTAGCTCAGTGGTAGAGCACTTGCCTGGTATGTGTGAGGACTCAGATTTGAACCCCAGCACCATATACACAACTAAGTATTGGAAAAACAAAAACTGGATGAAAAAATAAAATTGCCTCTCTTTGTCTCTGTATCTTTCTGTCTGTCTGTCTCTCTCTCTCTCACACACAAACACACACCCTCTCTAAAAAAAAAAAAAAAAAAAGAATTTTTTTCTTGTAATTCTCTTTGATTCCTTTTTCTTGTTTTGAACTCAGCAACACTTAACCACTGAGCCACATCCCCAGCCCTTTTTATATTTTATTTTGAGACAGGGTCTCACTAAGTTTCTGAGGCAGACTTTGAACTCATGATCCTCCTGTCTCAGCCTCCCAAGCTGCTGAGATTACAGGTGTGTATACCACCATGCCTGATTATTCTTTGATTCTTGATTGAAGAAAGAGCAAAACTAAATGAAGGATCCTATCTTAAAATTTCTTTCCCAATGCTATCATATGCATGAGAATTACTGGCTATTTGTATACTGAGGTATTATATAGATTCAGTGTTTTTTATTTTCTGTATGGTATTTGAAATTTCCAATTACCAAATATTTCATTATTGTTCCCAATCCCTCCATCTCAGGTCTATCTTCCCTAAACTATTTCTATTGCTGTTCTAGTGACTGGCGCCAGTTTCTTTGTGTTCAGCGGTGCTCTGAAATCATCTTCAGGATATCTCGCCAAGTCCAGTATTGTGGAAGGTAAAGAATGAATTGTTCATTTCATGTGCTTTAAGTTCAGACCTAATTATACAGCTAAAAAGCACAAAGCATTATAAGAAGCCTTAATACTTCTGCTTTAATTATCTGGCCCCTATTATTTATTCAGCGGCACCTCACTATTAGTAAATTAAAACTGCCATGGGAATGCTTAGTTCTCCAAAGAAGGGAGTAAGTGGTATAGATACCATGGGACAATGACATAAAAACTAAGAGATGGCCTTTCACAGCTCTGGGATAAAGTATCTGAGGGGCTGTTGTTTGAGTTCAAATATATCACTGTGTGCATATACAAACGTATAGAGGAAGTTCACTCCCTCCTACCTAAAAGAATGCTGTGATCATCCTTTAGGGTTCAGAATGAGATGTGCTTGCTCTGGGGTTGCTATACTAAGACATGACACATATCTCAATTAAAGATAATTAAATTAAATGAAAAGCTAATTAACACATTGTTTATTTTCTTTATTGGTTCTTTATTTTGATCTGGTTGGTCACAATAAATTACAAATTACTCCAAACCTAATGGCATGATAAAATAGCTATTATCATTCTTGCTTATTCCTCTGGATGAGAAATCTTTTTTTTTTTTTTATAAAGAGAGAGGGACAGTGAGAGAGACAGAGAAAGAAAGAAACAACTTTATTTAGTTTTTCACATGACCTTAGTTGCTCTAACACTTAATTGTGTACGTGGTGCTGGGGTTTGAACCCGGGTCCTCATACTTGCCAGGCAAGCACCGAGACCACTGAGCCACCACTCCAGCCCCAGGATGAGAAATCTTGACAGGAGAATGCAGGGATAGCTTGACCCTGTTTGGTGATCTCAATAGGGATGACCTAGGGCTGGAGTGGTGGCTCAGCAGTTACGGCATTTGCCTGGCATGCACATGGATGTGAGTTTGAACCCCAGCACCATGTACACAACGAAGTGTCAGAGCAAGGAAGGCCACATGAAAAGCTAGATAAAATTGATTCTGTCTCTCACTGTCCCCCTCTCTCTTTAAAAAAGAAAAAAATAGTGATGATCTAAAGGTGGGATAGATTATTTGATGGCAGTGAGCTAGAATTCTCTGAAGATTTATTCACACACATGTCTGGGTCCTACCTGGGATGATTTCAAGACTAAGAGTTATCACTGGGGTACTTATACATGTACTTTTTAGAGTGGCCGGTCAACTTTGGGATATTGAACTTTTTTTTTTTTTTAACTTGGTGGTTCAGAACTCCAAGCCTGAGTATTCTAGCAACAAGGTAGAAGTTACATTGCTCTTTGTGACCCTGTCTCAAAAGTCTCATAATATCACTTTGACTATCTAGATTTGGAAGAAAGGGATGAATTAGATTCCACTTCTTGATGGGGGAAAGGGAAGGTTGCGTGGTAGAAAAACACCAGATAGAAGATGTGGCTATCATTGGAAAATCATCAGTCACATATGATGACATCTTTCAGTTTCCGCAATAGTGAACAATGCCCTATCTCAAAGCAGTCATTTGTGAGTCAGCGTGTTAACTGAAATATATAGGTAATCTTATATATATTTATAGATACTGGCTTTGGTTTTCTTTTTTTGTAAATTTAATAAAACACAGAGACTCAGAATATACTAATATTTTACAACTAAATTTCACAATTCTGACTATAAAGCAAGGACATGTTAATAAGAAATTGTTAAGTACCTGGGCACACCTAAAGTTCCAGCTATTCAGGAGGCTGAAGCAGAAAAATTGCTTGAGCCCAGGTGCTCAAGACTAGCCTGGGCAACATAACAAGACTCCATCTCAAAAGAAAAGAAAAAGAAAATGCTTAAAATCTAGACCAAATCTTATTTGGTCTAAAGTGACTAATTAATACCTGTCTGATCAAGTGTAGGCTATTGCTTTAAAAATACCTCTTAACAATGCCCAGTACCTAAAAAAAAAAAAAATTTAAAAAAAGCAAAACCTTAAAATGATAAATTGAACTGACATGCATTCTTACAAATGCAAAGCAGTATTTTTTAAAGTCATGTGTTAGCCAGGCATGGTTGCACACACCTATAATACCAGCCACTTGGGAGGCACGAAGATCACACGTTTGAGGTCAGCTTCAGCAATTTAGCCGAATCCTGTCTCAAAGTAAAATGTCCTGGGGATGTAACTTAGTGGTAAAGTACACCTGGATTCAATTCTGTTATCCTCTCCCCAACACATACAAAGTTATGTGTCATATGTTTCTATCTCTAGGTTGGTTTCTTGGGTCTTGAATTTCACTGTGATTCAGTAGAGCAATTGGTTGCTTATTTATAAAATTTTATTGAGGCTCTTTAGAAATTATTTTAGCAGAGAAGATTATACGTCTGTGAAACAGGATAATTGCTCAGCACATAATAGTTTTTACCCTCAGTTTCCGAAGTGTTTAATTTGGACTCAGGTAGGTAGCTGAAGAATAGTTAGCATCTGTTGACTTCTGAAACTCTGTGGGAGGTTTGCCTTATTGCTAGTCAATAACTAGATGCATTCCCAAGTCTACTACTGTAGTGATTTCAGTGATTTACTCAATAAACATTTACTGGGCATTCAGTCCATGCCAGGCAGTCATGGTTAGGTGAGACAGATGGAGTTACAAACAGATAAATAAATATGATCATAGCATAATGAAATAAGAGGGGAAATAAGAACAAAACGCTTTGTGAGTCCAGAAGAACAATGTGATCATATGTAAGTTTTCTCTTGGAGCAGCCTCAGAAGAATCCTTAATTGTTTCTGAAGTCAACAGGCTAGTGTTTTAAATACAACCCATCTTGGCATTTGCCCTCACAGCTCTTTCAATAAATGAGAGATTCAACTCAAAGAACAAAATCTTTGTATCTATACCTTTTGAGAGCAAAGTCAAGTTTTATGTTTATATAACTGTCAGAGGGACTTGCTAAATACCAAGTACTGTGTCTCATCTGTTCCCATCCCTGGCTTTGCATTGTCTCCATCTGTATTATCTTGGTGCTGATTCTTAGATGGCGTTATGGTCCAGATCACTGCAGAGAACATGGATTCCTTGAGGCAGGCGCTTCGAGAGATGAAGGACTTCACCATCACCTGTGGGAAGGCAGATGCAGAGGATCCCCAGGAGCACATTCACATCCAGTGGGTGGATGACGATAAGAACGTTAACAAAGGGTAAACGCAGCCAACTTCCCCTCTTGTGGCACTCATGGGATGGCTCTGGGCTTTGTCTGCCTTCTAAACTAGCAGGTTATAGTTTTATTTACTAAAATCTTGCCTAAGAAAAAGGACTAGATAGCAGAGTTTTAAATTTCTGGTTTCTTCACTTAACTTCTGAAAGCGTTTCTGTATGTATTTTTGAGGGAAGGATAAGGGGAAAGATTGATGAAACAGAAAAGTCTTTCTAAAGTTTTTGAGATAATAGAAATAACCTTTTATGACTTACAAAGCATTTTTACTAATATTGTTTCATTTGATATAACAGGTATTATTTCCATTTTACGGATGGGTGGGTACACAGGTATCAAAAAGCTAAATGATTTGTCAGATCTACAAACCTACGATGTGGCAAGAATAGGACTTAAAACTACCTTCTTGGGCTTCAAATGTTAAACTCTTTCCCAGCATGTGGCAGTTCTGCTCCAGTGGTTCAAACCAAAATCTTGGAGTCTTTTTCAACACTTTTCTTTCTTTTTATACTCCACACTGTTGAACTCTTAATTCAAAGTAGACCCTGCTCATTGTACTTCATCTTACTTCTCAGCCACCTGTACTACTATCATCCTAGTATAAGCCACCATCTCATTCGGTCTAGATGATTGCAGTAGCCTCAGCATTGGTTTCCTTGGTTGGTGTTGGCCTTCCTTCCTCTAGCCCAGTCTGTTTCCAATACAACAGCCAGGATAATTATCCCTTTTCTCCTCAAACCCACCAATGGCTTCCTGTATCTTTTAGTGCAGAAACCAAAATTGTTTATGATCTATAAGGTCCTACACAGTCTGTATGTCCATTTTCTCACCCTTTTACCTCTCAGAAGCAACACTGGCTTTCTTAAGTACAAGTGTACTTCTGCCCCAGACCTTTGCACATGCTATTCTCTCAGATATTGTTAGCCACATAAACCATTTCCTCACTTTCATTTCCAGAATGTCACTTTCTCAATAAGGCCTTCCATGGTCAACTTATCTTTATTTCACCTTCTCATACATTTCTCGCTCACACTGCTAATATTTCTTATTCTACTCCCCAACATTATATTTTTCAATAGCATTGTAACTCTCTGATATACAATGTATTTTTACTTACTTATTTTACTTTATCACCCCTGGAGTATAAGCTCCATGAATGTGAGAATTTTGTCTGGTTTATTCATTGCTATATTATCAGCACCTAGAGCACTATCTGGCACTGAGTAAGTGCTTGAAAAAATATTGATTGAACTTGGCACAGTGGTGCATGTCTTGTAATCCCACTGATTAAGGAGGCTGAGGCAGGAGGATCTCAGGTTCAAAATCAGCCACAACAGGGCTGGAGCAGTTGCTCGGTGGTTATGGTGCTTGCCTGGCATAAGCAAGGACACAGGTTCAAGGACGTGGGTTTGAACCCTAGTGCATGTACACAATAAAGTGTTGAAGCAACAAAAGCCACATGAAAAACTAAATAAAATTGATTCTCTCTTTCTCTTTCTTTCTCTCTCACTCTTTAAAAAAAAAATCAGCCTCAGCAACTTAAGGCATTGTCTCAACATAAAAGATAAAATGGGCTGGGGATGGGCCTTGTCCCCTTCCCCACTCTGGGGGAAGACTGCTCTTTTCCCTATGCTTTACTTTCTGTGCTTTCTATAATAAAACTTGTCTACTATGCTTGAAAAAAAAAAAAAAAGGGCTGGGGATATAGCTCAGTGATAAAGCGTCCCTTTTGTTCAATCCCCAGTACTGGAAATAAATGGATTGAATGAATAAATGTATACCATAATTCATTGTATTAGTTTTTCTCCCATTCATTCATTTATCCATTCATCCATCTGTGCACCCATCCTTCAGGCTATGTCAAGATTCTGGTAAAACAAAAATAAATTCCAAGTTAAGCATGTGGTAAACACCTTTAATCGCAGCTACTTGGGAGGTTGAAACAGAAGGATCACAAGTTCGAGGCCAGCATGGGCAATTTAGCCAGACCCCCATCTCAAAAAGTGTTGGGGATGCAGCTTAGTGGTAGAACACTTGTATAGCTAGCTCAAGACCCTGGTTCAGTACTGCCAAAAAAAAGTACCCAGGGGCACTTAACCACTGAGTCACACCTCCAGCCCTTTTTATTTATTTTTATTTTGAGACAGGGTCTTGCTAAGTTGTTTAGGTCCTAAGTTGCTAAGGCTGGCTTTGAACTTGGAATCCTCTTGCCTCAGCCTCCCAAGCTACTGGTATTACAGCATACCCACCTTGCTCATTTATTAATTGAGTTATTTGATTTTTTGGTGTTAAGTTTTTTAGTTCTTTAAATATTCTGGATATTACTTCTCTGTCAGAGGAGTAGCTAGCAAAGATTTTCTCCCGTTCTGTAGGTTCTGTCTTCATATTAATTAATTGTTTCCTTTGCTGTGCAGAAGCTTTTTTTTTTTAAGTGAGAGAGAATCAATTTATTTTAATTTTTGTTGTGGCTTTCATTGCTCTAGCACTTTTTTGTATATGTGGTGCTGGGTTCAAACCCAGGTCCTCATACATGCCAGGCAAGAGCCATAACCGCTAGCCACTGCTCCAGCCCTGTGCAGAAGCTTTTTAATTTGGTGTCATCTCATTTATTAACTCTTGGCATTATTTCCTGAGCATTAGGAGTCCTATTGAGAAAGTTGTTGCCAGCACCTATGTGTTGAAGTATTGAGCCTACATTTTTTTCTAGGAGGTACAGTTTCCCAGTTCACTTTTACATTATTTTGAGACAAGGTCTCACTAAGTTGCCCAGTCTAGCTTCGAACTCACAATCCTCTTGCCTCAGCTTCTCAGTTGCTGGGTTTACAGGTGTGCACCGCCATGCCCTTCTAATTTGACGTTTAATACACAGAGGATCAGGAGTTTTTAGAAAGAGTTACAATCTTTGTGCCAGATGTTTTGGAATGAGTGTATATCTTCACATATTTAATGTAATTGTATTTCAAGGTGGAAATGACTATCTAAAGTGGCTTTTCTGTTCAAGAATCTAAGGGTGATAACCACTGAAGGGAATTTGTTGTGATAAATGCAAGCATATTGGTTCATCAGTTCTCAGTAGCACTGCCCTAATTAACATACTTGGTCAAAAAATTAAGTTTGGAGAGGCTGGTAATCAACCCCAGGGCCTCAGACATGCTAGGCAAATGATCTACCACTGAACTGTATCCCTAACCCCCTTTTAAAAATTGTATTTTTGAGGCAAAGTCTTGCAAAGTTGTCCCAGCTGGCCTTGGACTTGAAATCCTTCTGCCTTACTTTCTCAAGTAGCTGGGATTACAGATGTTCACCCAGCTAGGTTAAAAATTCTTAATGAACATTCATTAAATTCCTAAGTTCTGAATAGTTGTTCAGTACTGAAATTACAACATAGAGTAACTGTATCATACTCCCTCTCCTTCAGAAGTGCATTTGTAAGGCAGATATGTGAATGCATGAAGAACATTACACAATGAGTGTTATAAGAGTCAGGAGCAGAATGGGGAGTTCAAGATTGGATGCATTCGCTGAAAAGCGAATGCTGGAAGAAGAGCAGGTTTACATTAAAGAGAGCCAGCTCCTAGAAAAATATCTTCCTTTTCTGTATGTGAGTTCTTTGAATTATTTCGGTGCATAGGCCCTGTCTTGGAGAGCTCTGATCATATACATTTTTGTACACTGGCTTTTTGTTATATGTGCTGCAAAGATGGGTGCAGCAAGGCATCCCGTGTAAGTAGCAGCAAGACTTGAGAAGATCTGTTTTTTTTCCTTTCCTCTGTTTTAGTGTTGTAAGTCCTATAGATGGGAAGTCCATGGAGTCTATAACGAATGTGAAGATATTCCATGGTTCAGAGTATAAAGCAAATGGGAAAGTCATCAGATGGACAGAGGTAAGGAAATGAAACTTGGTATCTTTGACCTGCTTTGAGCACAACTTTTTTGCCAGGCTGAGAACCATTTACAGGCTGATTCTGAAAGATAAGAAAAAATTTTTCTGAGAAAGAAGTCATTCCACTTGCCTACTCATTCTCCCTGGTCTGTCTTAGATCATTGAGAAGAAATGTCTTCATGTGTAGCCTGCTACAATCTGATGAATTAGCTTTTAGAGATTATTTGCATTAGAATTCAACAAGAGTGTATCCCTAAGTGGTACATACCATCTTTGGTGTGATCTTCAGAAAGCTAGGATGGTCTTCCTACTTTTATAATTCAACCTCTCCAGTAACGTGGTCTTTAAAAAATAGATTTTTTCATAATGAGAAAGCTAAAGTTCAGAAACTAAGTAGCTTATCAATGACTAGTAGGTGTATGGCAAGTTCCTGATTCAAACTCACATCTAGCCAACTTCTAAGCTCCTTTCCACTAAATTAAGTACTCTTTACCGTGAAAGCTATAATCAGGGAATGAAGAGGAGCAGGGCTCAGCCTCTGTTTGT
This sequence comes from Aplodontia rufa, assembly GCA_004027875.1. NCBI lineage: Eukaryota > Metazoa > Chordata > Mammalia > Rodentia > Aplodontiidae > Aplodontia > Aplodontia rufa. The sequence goes on from PVKS010019634.1 coordinate 10,947, forward strand.
GTGTAAAATCACACAGATCAGAAAGTTTATTCTCAAAGAGAAAGTAAGCAATTCTCTTAATTGCTTTCAGACTTCATTTATACTGATCTATAAAATAAAAGATTCAATTATAAGAGCTCTAGAATTCATTTCCTCTTTGTCTTAATTTTTTTAACTTTGTGACTGCTAGTTTTCAATGTCATATGTAAGGAAGCTAAGGCCAAGAGAAGTTAAGTATCTTACCCAGGTTCACTTAGTTATTTACTAATAGCAGAGGAACTGCAACCTGGTTCTCTAGGTCTTTAGCTGTCGTTTCATCTTCCATACCAGCTGCATGTTTTCACATGCATATTTCTTGCTTTGTAATGATCAACACTGACACATTTTTCACAGTGCAGACTCTCCAACATATAAAACTCTTTATACCTTAAAAAGCAGTTTTGACCTCTATTCCTTCCTTTTTTGCTGTACAGTAACTCAGTGAGGTAGGCAGAGCACCCATCCCATCATTGCAGATGAGAAAATGGGCTTTAAAACTTTGCATCCAGGTGTTGGTCTTCTGACACCCACTCCAGAGATCTTTCCATCATGGCATGCTGCCTTGCTCACCAGAGCATCCAGACACAGGGCCACAGAGCTGCCCCCTTGATAATATCCTTAGTATGTGCTCCTTATTGAGCAGTAAACATAGTGTATTTGAATTATTTTTTATATTTTGCTTTTATATTGTTTACTCTTTACCGTATCCAGAGCAAGTAAGTGCTTTTCATTTTTTCAGAGTCTAATCAGGCATTAAGAAGACCTTTGAGTCCTTTGAGGGCTGGAGTGGTGGCTCAGCTGTAGAGCGCTTGCCTGGCATTTGTAAAGACCCTGGTTTGAACCCTGGCACCACGTACTCAACTAAGTGTCAGAAATACAAAAACTAGATGAAAAAATAAATAAAATCAACTCTCTCTCTCTCTCTCTCTCTTAAAAAAAAATTCTTTGAAAACTGGAAAGCCGGGCATGTTGGCACATGCCTGTAGTTCCAGCTACTCAGGAGGCTGAGGTGAGAGGATTACTTAAGTTCAAGACCAGCCTGGGTAACATAGTGAAATATCATCTCTAGATAGATAGATAGATGAAAAAGTTCTTTGATATGTTAGCCCTTTGACTTAAGGACTTGCTCATGACCCTTCCTCTACGTGACTAGGACTTGGTTCTCTCATTCTACATTTGTTGTGCACAGGGCAATGCTTGGCTTTGTGCTGGCCCATAGTCAACAGCTCTGGTGTCTGCAGTGGCAGGGTTATGTGGTGGGTAAAGCTCTGTCTGGGACAACAGGCAGAAGAGTTGGATTCTAGACTTGGCTCTGCTTCTAAATACTTCTGTGCACTTGAGTGGATCACTTCCCCTCTGTGAGTAGTCTGTAAAATGAAGGGACTAGATCTCACAGTTTGCAAGGGCTATTCTGTTAGACTCTCAGATCAGATGCTAAGAACATTGTCAATACATAGTTATTACTTTTTAGAAGTGTATAATGCAAAATGGAAGCCTTTTCTGGTTCTGAGTAGAACGTGCCATGAGACTGGTGGAGGCTTGCAGGGTAATAAGTTGCTACTGCTAATGTGTGAATGTAGGGATTGGGTTTGTTTGTTTTGGTGCCCTACTTTTCCTGACCCAGGGACTCTGTGGTGCCCTCTTCCTGTCAGGTCATCTTGTACATCTGGGAGAATCAAAGTGCTCACCTACTTGTTTCTCCCAAAAATCTATGCAAAAGTTTAAAAGTCTGTTTTGTTTGGGGAACAGGTATTTTTCCTAGAAAATGATGATCAGCATAGTTGCCTAAGTGATCCTGCAGATCATAGCAGATTGACTGAGCATGTTGCCAAGGCTTTTTGCCTAGCTCTCTGTCCCCACCTGAAGCTTCTGAAGGAAGATGGAATGACAAAACTGGGACTACGTGTGACCCTTGACTCAGACCAGGTAAGAAAAATCTTGGGGATAGTTTTTAATGCTGTCCTTGGACAAAGTCTATATTTTCTTCTATGTGAGTTTTCCTGAATCAACCCAGAGCTCCTGGCCTATACAGGTGTAAGTGTAATGTCCTGATTTCCCTCTAGTGGTGATATACCCAGATGTGCTCTCAGGCAGATGCTCTCTGAACGTTTTGAATCATGTCCACTTCACTGCGTGCCTTCCAAAGTGTTGCCTGCCTTCTGTCCATGGGGTCAGGAGAAGAGTGTGAGGACCTTCTGCCTCTGTGACTGGCACCTGTGTGATACTCCCTAGTCCCAACCGTTAGGCATCATTCTTTGCTCCTTTTGAGGGTAGGTTCCACCTTGTCCCTAGTCTTGTTAATCTGATTAGAGCAGCATCTTGCTAACTGGCCTCTGCAGCTCATGCCTTATTGAGATTTTTCTGACTGCCAGTATTTTCATACTAGTTAGTCACTAGGACTTGAGCTTCTCCTCCAATAATTTTCCTGTCAGTTCAGGTGTCTTGTTGCCAGGCTTCCCTCACTGTCTGTCTTGATGTTATTACAAGCCCTTGTAGAAACAATCCAGTTTTCAACCCGCAATTCCGAGTTCCTTGTCCCGGTGTCCTTCTCCTATGGCAAAGCACTCTAATGTCTACATTTCTTGTGCAGTTGGGTGGTGGTGGCAGATGCACTGGTGTTGCTTTGATTCTAATAAATCGCGGGACCTCTCAGCATCCTTAGCTTTAGCTTTCAGTCATTTAGAAAATGAGTGTGTGTGAGCACTCGGTATGATGCCCCTCCTAGCTAAGTATTAACTGTGCCCAACAAGCTGCTCCTGGCCTGAGTTTCCATGGGAAGAAACTGCTTCTTGACTACAGAATTGTTCCATTATTAAGAAAGGGAATGATGCAAATGTTATATCTGGCTTCTGGCTTCATTTCCTGAGTAGTCATTAATCAAGTATTTATTTTCTACTTAAGGTCATGTCCTGTGCCTTTACAAAGCATATGAGGGTAATATTAGTGAAGTATCTTGGTCTTGTCTCAAATGGTATTGATAATCTAGCTGGAGAGAGAGAATTCCCTCACATGTAATAATTAGAAAACAAGCATTTTTCTGCTGAATTTATGAGCCTCTTGAGAGCCTGTTATCTTTGAATTCCTGTGTTCATAGGTGCTCCAAAACTGGTACATGGGTGACTGGATGGACTGAAGAAAAATGCTGTTAGGGAGTGTGGTTCTCAGTTTAATTTTCACAACCAAAAGTTAAAAATATTATTTCTGATTCTCCAGGCCTTTCTATGTGCCACCTCTTCCAGAAAATAAAAACCTTAAGGTTGAGTGATTAGCTCAAGGTCTTATAGCTATCAAGGGGCCAGGATGAGTAAATGACAGGATGATAAATAGCAATTCAGGGAGGAGGAGGAATTAGCATTCACTGTCACGTGACTAGCCCGTGGTCAAGAAGGACATTGCCTTTCCTGCTTAGCTCTCTGGAGGGAGCTTCTCCGCCTAGTAACCTGTAATCCTCTTCTCTGTGGTGCAGGTTGGCTATCAAGCAGGGAGCAATGGGCAGCCCCTTCCCTCGCAGTACATGAACGATCTGGACAGCGCCTTGGTACCGGTGATCCATGGAGGGGCCTGCCAGCTCAATGAGGGCCCTGTCGTCATGGAACTTATCTTTTATATTCTGGAAAATATCGCATAGACAGAGAAGATTTTTTTTTCCTCTTCAGATCTGTTGCAACAGCAGTCATACCCAAATCATTTGCACTTTAAAACTGGAAGATTAAGCTTTTGTTAACACTATTAATGGGGGGAATATGTGGGAGAGGGGGGCTTGGGAACAAGGGTGGGAAGGGGTGGTTGGGGGGACAGATTCTATAACTCTAAGTCTTCTATGCATTGTTCATCGAGAAGACCTGGGCAGCTTCTGTTATTGCACAACAGTTATGCTATCTTTGCAGCTAATCCCCTTCTGTTACTGTCTAGACGAGAATTCCACTCATTTCTTTTAAGATTACTTATGGTCATAAGCTCAGAAATGGGTACAACCATCACCATGGGTGCCGTGGGAGGGCAGAGGGGAAATAAACAATGAAGCATCAGTTTTGCACTCTTTGTACAGAATTGGTATAAAAAGAATTCCACACTGATCTTGTCCCAGTTACATCACAGCTGTTTGTCACATAGAAGTCACAGTTAGATTTTTATTTATTTTCATCAGATCACTCATTGAAGTAAATCAAAGACCAAAGGGACTATCTACTCTTGTAGCCATGAAGGGCCACTCAGTTTAAGTGAGTGCCACTTGGATAGTGGAGCGGAATTCAGGATCTCTTGAGTCTTACCCAGGTCAATGGCATATGTTAAACTGGGCCTTTCTGTGAAAAGTTGACAAAATACACCCAAGATATTTTTAGTTATTATATGCTAGAAGTATTTTTAACCATTTTATTGTGAAATCTTTCAAACTTCCAGAAAAGTTGCAAGTACAAAAACCACAACGTACACTTTACCCAGATTTATTTTCTGTTCACATATTAAGATTTTTCATTCTGATTCATTGTGTCCTGTTCACCCCTCCCCTTCTCTTCGTATTCCTATTTCATCCTTCATTAAAAAAAAAAAAATTGGGGTTGGGGATTTAGCTCAGTGGCAGAGCGCTTGCCTAGCATGTGTAAGGCCCTGAGTTCGGTCCTCAACCCTGGAACCAAAAAAAAAAAAAAAAAAAAAAAAAAATTTGAGGCTGCTAGATATAGTGGCACATACCTAGAATCTCAGGGCTCTTGAGGCCAAGGCAGTAGGATCACAAATTCAAAGTCAGTCTCAGCAATTTAGTGAGGCCCTGAGCAACTGAGCAAGACCCAGTCTCAAGATAAAATATAAAAAGGTTCAGGGATGTACCTCAGTGGTAAAGTGCCCCTGGGTTCATTCCCTGGTACCAAAAAAAAAAAAAAAGGGAAAAAGATTGAGGCCTTTCAGAGCAAATTTTATAATCATAGCTCTTTGCCCTTAACAGCTTGACTGCTTGTTTCCTCAGCAAGAGCATTCTGTAACGTAACTGCAGAACACTTCTCAATTTGAGTCAAGGTCACGTTGATGCACCATTTTAATTTAGCATCTAGCCAATGGCATCCTGTCTAGTGTTTTCCCACCCAGTTAACCTTCCAGTGTAGGATTAGCCTTTATCTTTTATGACATTGGTATCTTTGATCAATATAGGCCCTCCTATGGTTTTTTTCTTTTTTTGAGAGAGAGAATTTTATTTTTTCATCTGGCCTTTGTTTCTGCAACACTTAGTTGTGTCTGTGGTACTGGGATTTAAACTCAGGTCCCTGCACATTCCAGGCAAGTACTCCAACCAGTGAGCCATCACTCCAGTCCCCCTCCTATGGTGTTTTTAATGGAAGATACCTCACTTTGAATTTGGTGTTTCTTTGTAATTAGAATCAGTTTCTGCATCCTTGGCCAGAATCATTTGATATCTGTCTACCTCTCGCTGATGATAAATTCAATCAAGATCTTGTCCAGGAGGGTATGGTGACACATGCCTGTAATCCCAGAGACTCGAGAGGATGAAGCAGGAGGATTGCAAGTCCAAAGCCAGCCTCAGCAATTTATTAAGACCCTAGGCAACTTAAAAAAAAAAAGATGTCCAGTTTATCATCAGTTTATGTTCCCTCTTGACGCTAATAATATGGAGAGAGAGACTTCCAGACTATCCAGATTTCTTGCTCAACAAATTGTCCCCTTAGACTTAGAATCCACTGGTTTTTTGTTGTAAAACAACAACAGTTTTGTTTTGTTTTACCTGTACTGATCTTTTACTGTAACAGTTGCAAAATGATTTTCTAATTCCAGCACTCCTTCCACCTTTACCATTTGAACTTGGCAGCTTATAAACAAAAGCCCTCCTTTTTCCCTATTTACTCATTTCATTTTCATTATGGTCTCATGGGTTGTTTTTTTCAGTGGTTCCAATTCATTATGTTAGTGTTCAAATGGTCTCAGTCTCTTCCAAATGGAGCACCTTCAGACTAGTTCCTCTACCTTGTGACATACTCCTGTTAATTTTTAACACTTTATTTTCTAGCCTAACAGTATGTTCCAGGCTAGTCTTGTACTTACTGTGGCCCAGCATTGGAATCAGCCATTTCTCCAAGGAGCACTGGTTTCCTTTAGTGGGAATGGTATTAGAAACCAAGGTCTAGTTTACCCAGGATATATGTGATGCATTCTTTCGTTAAAAATTTATTTTAGTCATAGACCAAATGGATTCCACAACCCACATCTTGGAAAAATAACTGCGGTAGGGCAACTCCACTGTCACCAGCATCTTCTGAAACCCCTGTCCACACTCTCCCTCTACAGCAGAAGTACAGCCTTAATGCCATGGGTCCTTTCAGGAGGGACTGCTCCTCAGTGGCTAGATTTGGATCTAGCATCTGGCAGTAACAAACCGTGCAGCTACGTTTAGGGTAGTGTTACCAACAGGCCCAAAGGCCAGGCCCAGGAAACGTGTCTGACTTGGGTCTTCTCTTTCTTCATGGGATGGGGTGAGGTTTATGCCCACATTTGTCTCTCCAAAGGTTTTGTCAGTAAATGCCAGAGAACTGTGATTGGTACCTTTCCTGTAAATTCCGAAGTACGGAGCTTCTAAAGTGCCCCATGGCCCACACATCCCCAGCTTGTATGAACCAAGTTCTGGAATTGACATCCCCCCTCCCGCCAAATCTGACAAGGACAGGAAGCATTTGAGAAAGGGGCAGGTATCTTTGGTATTAATGGCCAGCTTGGTCTAAATATACGTATCTTAGAAGTTTGGAGCTTCTACAGCAACTGGTCCTATTTTCCTGTAGCTTATCTTTGTTCTTGTGCAGCCAAATACATCCCATCATTGCCCATATTTCTTGTGTGAGCTTTTCAGTTCTACTGAAAACAAACTGTGGTCCTGTATAATTGGGTCCATTCTCAAACTGCATAACGTGTCCTTTTATGTTTAGTGAAATCAGCTTGTGGAATTGGGTATAAAGCAATCTAGCTAGTTTGTTTTTTCCCTTTATCTTTGGTTTTATACAAGGTATATTTTAAGAATTATATAAAATGAAGTACTGACACATCACATTTCTAATTAGACAATTTTTTCTAGATTATAAAGACATGTATAGTGCGCACGTGTGCATACACACAAACACCTGTAATCCCAGCTACTCAGGAGACTGAGGCCAGGAGGGTTGCAAGTTCAAGGCAGCCTTCGCAAGTTAGCAAGACACTGTCTCAAAGTGCTGGGGTATAACTTGGTAGAGTGCCTCTGGGTCTAATCACCAGTGGCAGGGGCTGAGATAAAGTGTTCATTCTAAACCAAAAAGGACCATTTTCGTAATTTATTAAATTTTAAAAAATTATTGAAGCTTGTCAAATGCCAGGCAATAAAGGTTTTTTTTTTTTTTAAAGATGGGGGGAGAGAGAGAATTTTTTTTTTTTTAATCTGGCTTTGTTTCTCCAGCACTTAGTTGCGTATGTGGTGCTGGGGTTTGAACCTGGGTCCTTGAGCATGCCAGCAGGTGCTCTTAATCACTGAGCCAGTGCTCCTGCTCCTCCTCTATTTATTCTTACCAACACTTTCTGAGTACCTCCTGCACTCCAAGGTGGTACAGACATGGGACTTTACCTGTGTAAGTTCCCATCTCCTGTCTTCTCCCATTTATACTGTTTCCGGGTGGTAGGCCTGAAATTTCCAATTAAATTTATCTCTGGTGATCTGGGAAATAATTTATGCATTTCAGATAAGTTTCTTGAATTGACTAGTTTTTGATAATGGTTTCTGTTTTGTTAATGCTAAAATAATCATTTAAATAATGATAATGTGATTTGTAGGGATTACATACACAGGACTAGGGAGTAGAGCAGGAATGATGATGCTCAGAGCCAGAGCAGCTGAGCCCAGAGAAGAGAATCTTTTCATGATGGACCGGATGCAAACACCCTAGATCCACCAGTCTTGGCTCCATATATTTCAAACTGCAGCTGATACTGCTTGAGAGGTAAGATCTGTTGGGAGATGCCACAAATATTTGGAAGCCAACATGCAAGTTTCAGAACTATGAAGTGCTATGATGAAGGAAAAATAATGTTTAAGTCACAAGAGTTCACCATGTTATAGCAAGACTTTCTAAGAAAAATTTCTTCTGTGATTTACTCAATTCACTGATTCAGAAAAATGTGTGTGTTGCACTAGGTCTAAGACACTTTAAAATGGAAAACGATTTTAGACATGGTTGGTTCCCAACTGTCCATGAGTAACTAATCTCCAATGTTTGGTTACTGCTTCTAGACAAATCTCAGGACAAGACAGAGCGGTGTAGGCCCCTCCCACTACCCCATGCCTGTGCTGACTAGGTCAAACGCCTTTTAAGAACCTCAGTGGCCAAGCCTAGTGGGCATCTTTGTCTTGCCTCCCTCAGTCTTGAGCTGGTTTTTCAAAAAAGAAAATGTAAAGCCAGCTTAAATTGAGCAGGTTGCAAAGGGAGATCTTTGAAGCCATAAAACTGTCCTATGAAATTAGGACATTTCCAGCAGAGGCCTGGATTCAGAAATTCTTGGGTCTGCTTGGAACTTTCAAGAAAACCAGATTGGTCCTTCAGCTCTTGGTAAGCCCTGGGTTGGATGTAAACCCTAAGGGGAAAACTAGGCTGAGCCAGGAACACTTCAGGCTAGTTCTCCTTGCTCCAGACCAAGTTAGGAAGGCTGATGACCTTCCTTTTCATTCTAGATGACTGCTTGTTTGACACTTAGGGGTAACTGCAATTAGGTGTTAAATCTCTGTGGAAGTTTTGGTAGCTCACAACTGCCCAGAGAGCTCTTGGAAAAGTCCATTGTAATTTCTGCTGTGTTACTAGTTAAAAGCTCTACTGTCTTGGGCAGAGAACCATGGCCCAGACCTGTTAACTAAACAAAGACAGACACACACAAAAGCTCATCCCTGAGTTGTGCTTTTGCAATATTATAGTGACCAGTAAGCTGAATGTATTTGCTTCACTTAAAGCCTTTTAAAACAATCTTGAGGAGTGCTTTGTTGAACAATGTTTCAAAAAGGAGGATATCAAAGATGGGGTGTTTATTTCTAAGAAATGTAAAATATTGCAGCTTTCAACATTAAATCTGTTACTACAAATCCCTTCATCGTTTCCATCCATTCAGAAAAAAATCAAGTGCAAATTTCTTGGAAAGAGCTAAGTTATGTCCCAAGCAATCAACTGAGAGGAAAGGCAACCCCTGTCTTCTCTCAAATATGAAACCCAGCAGCAGTGGGCAGATGTTTCTCTGGCTTTTAAACAGTGACAGGTAGGAGGGCTTTTAAGACTGATAGTTTATGCCGTGTAGAGGATGAAAATCCCTAGTATTAAACCTAGTTTCTTAAATAAAACTACATAAAATTTTATATATATATATATATGTATGTGTATATATATATTTTTTTTCTTTCTTTCTCCTTCCCAGTTAACAGTCTTTTATCTTAGGTGCACACAACAAACCCAAGATACAACTTTCCCCTTCCTTCCCACCAAGCAGTACTAAAAGTAATTTTCCTCTGTCAAGTCCTTTGAGAGCAGGAAGACTAGTGCAGCAGCTACCAGGACAAAGGCACAGGCAGGGCTGGGAGAACTGGTTGAGTGGCACAGGCTGCCACCAACCAACTGGAGTCACGGAACCATGCCCTGTCCTTAGCAGGGCTGGTTCCAGATCACCCTCAAGTTCTCTCATCCCTTAAGCAGTTACATCTTTGAAAGGCACATCCAGAAATGGTGCAACTGGGGTCCAGCGTAAGCTGCTCACAGTTGGTATGCAGAGGTTAAGGGGTTGTGGGACTCCATGGCACAGAGCAGTGAGGACATCCTTGCCCTTACCCACTTTGGGAGGCAAGGGGGAGGGGAGCTCCTGGAATCCAGCCGACTTCTGTGGAGGGGCCAGCAATAGCAAAGCCCAGGGCCATGGTCAGGGTGTGTGGATAGCAGCGTCTCCCTCAGGTACAAAGGTCAGCAAGGCTGGCATAAGAAACTCCTGCACGCCACCAGTGGTCCAGTCCTCTCCTGGTGCTGACCATCCGCTGCACAGGACACAGCATAGCAAGTCAGTCTGAAGCACATTGAAAACCAGCAGATTTTAGTAAGGCTCTCCTAAGACAGTTAAGCCTCTGAATGATTACCTTCCCTCCCACTTCTGGATTGACTAAGAAACTCATCCCATGAGCCCTAACCAACAGCTCTGCCTCTCAGTCTTCCTCAGATAAGAAACTCCTGGGATTTCTCTTCAGATATGGGCTAAGCAAGAGAAGGGCTTCTGTGGGACCCTGGCAGAGAGGGGGCAGAGGTTCTGAGGGTCCCAAGAGCTGCGTACCTCACAGGCCTCTGGGTTCCAGGACCAGCCAGTTCTCAGTGACCATCTGCATGTCCTGGCCACTCAAAGGCTCCCGCAGCCTTACCTTCACCTCCAGCTTTCCCCCAGTGGGCTTTCTTCCATCCAGAACCTATGAGGGCCATGGAGAAGGAGGCAATGATTGAGGGGATAGGTTAGGGGCGGGCAGGTCCCAGAAAAGGAGTAAGAGGAACTAAGCACCCTGCAGTTTTAACAAGGGAGTCTCCATGTCAGGACAACCCTGCCTAGTACTTGTTTGGAGGTAGTTTTAGGTATGGCCTACAAAGAAACAGTATAGTCTAAATAAGCAGTGCTTCGGCTGAAAAGATAAGAATCCTAGGGCTCCACTCACTTAGTTTGCCCTCACTCCCCAGGGCCACTCCTGTAGAAACACTGGCTTTAAAAGCTGCAGCCTGAGGGCTGGAGCGGTGGCTCAGCAGTTTCGGCGCTTGCCTGGCAAGCACGAGGACCCGGGTTCAAACCCCAGCACCACGTACACAACTAAGTGTTGGAGCAATGAAGGCCATGTGAAAAACTAAATAAAGTTGTTTCTCTCTTTCTCTGTCTCTCTCACTGTCCCTCTCTCTTAAAAAAAAAAAAAAAAAAAAAAAAAAAAAGTTGCAGCCTGAAAACCAGAGCCCAAACCCTCACTTCACGGATGGCTGAGCGAAGTGGACAACTCTGTGTGACACAGTCAGGACTAGAATCCCAGCCAGCAGTTCCATCTCACCCAGCACACTGCTCTCTCCTTTAGGGCAGGAGGGTGGGTAGCTGAAATGCAAAGCACCTCAACTGGCCACAGATGTTCAGCCACCCTCTGCGGGTGGCTTGGATCAGGCCCCGCTTCAGAACAACTCCCACAGATGGGGCAGGTTCACTGCAGCAATGAAAAGCCCCAGCCTGCAATGGCATCAGAGGGCCTGTTCCCAGCTCTGCCTGGGACACTGTATGAGCTAATGTAACCCCCTTTTCCTTCCCTGCCTGTGTATTCTTACGAGTTCATGGATGCGTAAGGCGCCAGCTGGGGGCTGATTCACTAAGCACAGGCTAGCTGCATTCTAGTGGGTTCTGGATCCAGAATACAACATCCATTTCAGTTTGGAGCTTGTTTCACTTCCTCCTGCTGCTAAGACAACTGCCCAGTCATCAGTCCACCCCCAGGAACCTAAGATTCTGTATGCTAAGCTGACAGCAGTGATCAGACTCAAGGGTATTTCCTCTTACCCATCACACTTGGGAACCTGAGTGGTCAAGTGTTGTGGAAAGAATATGGCTACTTCCTATCTGGCTAACTCTGAATTTTTTTAGACCTCCTGAGCCAATTCCATCATGAAATGGGGATACCACATGTTCCACAGACACTATGAACAATTTTAAAGTAAAGGGCACAGAAGCCTAGAATAGAGACAAGCATTCCATAACTGCTGACTCTCCTCTTCCAGATCCTCCAGCTTGCCACCCCCTGGGCCCTACCTCCACAATCTCTCTGATCTCACACTCATTTTCCAACCGCTCCAGTTTCAGGTGGGCTGTGCCAACCAGCTTGTCACTCCTGAAGAAGGATCTGAGGAGCCAAGAGGCAACAGGATTAGACTGGGCAGGGAGGGTGGGAATGAACTGGCTAAGACTAGTGCAGGAAAACTAAGTAGCAGCAGGGGACAGAAAATGTCATTCCTTCCTCCATATCCACCTTGGCAATGAACTGACAGGACTCTCACCCTTTGTGGAAGATTTCAAACTTGATTCCTTTGCTCTGGATCACTCTTTTGAAGCCCCGATGGTTTCGGTTGATGTTTAATTTAAAGACTTGATCAAATTCTGCAAAAGGAAAAAAGGCAAGGAGGGGCCTGGTACCCAGAGATGTACTGAAAAAGTAGAAAAGGAGGCTCAGGGAAGACTTTCCCTCTGGATCTCTCTGCCTGCAATTCAGGGGAGCTGCCACCCGAAGTGGGTAGAGCATCTAGGTCCTGGCCTTGGACGCCAACAGTTTTTGTACTCAAGAATTATATCAAAGTGGTAAGGGCTTTAAATTTGGAATAAGGACTCCTGGGCACACCATTTCTACCACCTCCTTGCTATAAGGCCCTAGGCAAATCCCTCTACCCACTGGGCCTCAGCTTCCCGCATTACCTGCGAGGAATGTTGTTAACACCTGCCTGAATCTCCCCAGTTGGGTGGACCAAGTAAGACGCTAACTCTGAAGGCACTCTGGAAACCAAAGTGCTACCCACATACAAAGAAAGAGGGAGGAGAAGGAGGCCCTTATGCAGTGCTCACCTGGAGAGTTTGTGTTCTTCACCACTGATGTTTTGCTTTTTTGAGCCTGGTCCTAAACAGTAAGAAGGGAGAAGTCAGCACAGCTTGAAAACAGGCACTTAGGGCCAGGAACTCTGGGCTGAGTCCTGCAAGGAATGGACCAGAGGCCTTCGAACCTCTCCCCATGGTCAGGCCCCCAAGGAATGGGAGAAATTGAGCAGAGTTCTGAGTGGAGGATCGTTCAGAGGATCCCAAGAGCCTCACCGAGTTAGGGTAGTGAAACTCAAACCGCACAAAAGCATCCAAGTCATCAGGGGTCACCCCTGTGAGGAGAGAAAGCAGTAGTGGGGTTAGAGAAGTGGCCAGAAGCTGAGCACCTGGAGTGGAAGCTCTGGGAAAGGGCCTCCTTCAGTCAAGGTGGCCCTAGGGTTACCTGGAGGCGCTGGGAGGTTCATGCCCCGGACAATGATCAGATGCATTTCTGTGCTGTTGAGTTCTGAGAAGATCCTACAGCCAAGGAGAAAGGAGACACACAAACTGACATAGAGTGGTAGGCCAAGGTCCCGTCTTCAGTGTCTGCCTGTCTGCCCAGTTGAGAGGTGCAACAGAGTGGGCCCAGGGAGAAAAAGCCTGTCTTGCTGGAAGGGGCAGAGCTCACATATAGCTGTGGTCTCTGCCTCCTAGTCCAGAGCCCTTTCCACAGCCACCACTTCCTCCTCCCTGGTCCCAAGCCTGTTGCGCTAAAGTCTCACTAAGGAAGAGTCTCCAGCCTCAGCTCCCAACCTCTTGCCCTGTGCCTGCACACGGCCACTGCTCCCCATAGGCTTTGGCACCTCACAGTCTGGAATGTCTTCAACTCAAAGTGGTGGCTGGGAGGGTCAAGGCCCTGGGCCTGGGCCAGCTGCAGGATCTCCAGCTGTTTCTTACGGTCCTGAGCAAGTTTCTCAAACCTGACAGGGAAGGGCATGCGCATCAACAGAGGAAGGCTCCCATCTGCCCAGCCCCAGCCCCAGCCCTTGCACTTACCGGGTCGTCTCAGCCACACTGCCCTGGTGCATGAACTGCTTAGAGAACAGCAGGCACTTCTAAAAACAGGGGCCAGAGTGACTCCAGAGCCACAGCAGCACTTTCTCAGGATGGCATGTTTAAGGCCTGACTTCATAATGCTCCAACCTTCCCATGCAACCTCAGCCCTCCTCCAACACATGCCCCAAGGTCACCCACCACACTTTTCTGCCTACATTTTTGCTGTCTCCTCTCCTGAGGACAGACATTCCCTAAAATTCACTTAGCAAACTTCTTTTTTCAAAACCTAATTCAAACATCACCTCAGAAGGCAGACTTCTCAGGCAGCAGTTCTGACAGAAATATACACAGAAACATGTACCTCTCCCCTCCAATCTACAAAGATGCCCTTCAATCTGTTGTTCAAATTTCATAATCACCCTGAAAGAAGGGTATTCTCATTCCATTTTACAGATAAGGTTCAGAGAGGGCAAGTACCTTGCCCAAGGTCACACAGCCAGTAAGACAGCCAGAGATTGAATCCAGGCCCACCTGCTCTGAACCCCAAGCCTTTCTCCACAGGAGGTTGTGAATACTGAAAGGGAATGAAGAGACAAAGAGGCCTACTGACCTCACGTTGCTCCAGAAGTATTTTTTGTAGCTGGGCATACACCTCCTCAGCCTTCTGGGAGAGTCGAAGGTCCTCATGGTGGATAAGGATGAAGTCACCCTCCTCATCAGTCAAAGGCGAGGGCACCTGCCCAGGTCACAAGGCCCCTCGGGCCCCAAGAGTTAGATTACTCTGCTACTGAGCCCAACTAACTCAGGAATCCTAACCTCAATGCCAGGAGCCCACTGCCTTCCATTCTGCTCCAAGCTGCTAAAGCATTCTTCTCCCACTGCCCTTGCCTGGCCATGTCACTGCTGACCACAGCAGCCCACTCTCCCTTTCTCTGGTCTCTCCTGGGGTCATGAGGGAGAGATAGGAGATGAAGGCTCTTTACCAGCTATCATGACATCCACTCCAAACCCCACCTCCTACCAAAGCCACCCCAGCTTTCACGGCCTGCCTGTCAAGTCAGCTGTCCCCTCCTTCACCTGGGAAGACCTAGTGCTTAACCAGGTGGAACACACCTTTGAGAGGTCAACAGGTTGGCCAGCTCGGGCCTGGCTGATCTGCATCTCAAGGCATCTGGCCACACGCAGATGGGCCTTGGCCTGCTCCAGGTCCTGCCTCCGCTTGGCCTGCAGGGCTGCTCGCTGGTACTGCAGTTTCCGTGCCTCTAACAGTGTCAGCTGTTCCCGCACTGAAGGGAGAGGGCCAACAGTAAGGCCACACCTGCCCCTCACGAGACCCCCAACCCCTCCACCCTGCTGGCTCCCACTCACCAGCTGGACTCAGAGACTCTTTAGAACTTGAGGCCTTTGGCTCAGGCAGGGGCCGGGAAGAAGGAACCAGAAGTTGTGCTGGCTTTTTGGCTACTGGGGCCTGTCCTGGGGGCTCAACCTGCAGATTCCCAGAACACCCTTACATGGCAGCTCCCAGACCTGGACTCTCATCCTAATGATACACTAATACTATGTGATGTGAAATGAGTGGCTTCCCCTCCTATCCCTACACAAGCTCAGAGCTAGAAAAAGTCTCGAGCTCTCAAGTCTAACATCCCTGACCAGGGCTCAGTGGGGCGATGGGTATTACACTGGGCTGAGTCAGAAACTCCTGGGTTTGAGTCTAAGCTCTGCCCTTTGTCATTTTCTTTTCTTTTTTTCTTTTTTTTCTTTTTTTTTTTTTTTTGGTCTAAAATGGAGAAAAGGATGCCTACCTCACTGGGCTTGTTAGTACGGACAACAGGGTCTGGGTTTACCCCTCATCTGCTGTGTCTCCCACCAACCCATGGAGCCCTGGTCCCTCAGTCAAACCTCCTCTTCCTCCTCATCTTCATCTGCTGGGGCTGCATCCTCTGAGGAGGCCAGTTTTTGGGCAGCCGCCAAAGTCACTGCCACTGAATCCTCCTCGGTGCCCACAGTGGGCTCCAGGCCAGGGATGGGGGGAAATCCTGTGATAAGAGGAATGGGATGGAAGAAGATGGAAGAGTTCCAGCTGGCTCTGCCTGGGCATGGCTGGGATGCAAGGCTTCTACAGGGTAGAGGCAGATACAAGAGAAAAAATCCTCCCTCTTGCTCCCTCCTGGTTCTGACACCTCCTCCTAGAGTCCCCAGGCCAAGGCCCACTCACCTGGAGGAACAGGCAGCTCAGCAAAGTCCACTTTCCGTCCTGCTCGGTGTGCTCGAATGGCATCTTGATATTGCTGTATGGGAGCAAAGGGAAGGAACCATGATGAAAAAGAGGCAGGGATAGGGAGACCCAGCGAAAGATGGCAGCCCTGGGAGGAAAAGCCCTGAGGTAACAAGGGCTCCAAAAACAGACAAAAACTCAAAGAAGACGAGGAATAGCAGGAACCGCAGAGAGAGAGAGAGAGAGCAAGCCAAGGGAAGAGGCAGCCATTGGCCAGGGGGCTACTCAGCTGCAGGCCCACCTTGGCAATGCGCTCATGCATCCGGGCCTTGCGCTCATCCCCACTGGCCCGGGCCTGGTTGCCTGCCTCGCGGTACTTGTTCAGCCTTTGCTGCAGCGCGTCCAGCACCGTCTGTGGCTCTGCAGGGGCCACTTGAAGGGGGTAAGGAGAGGGCATCAGTTGTCTGCCCCTCCTCAGGTCCCCTCAGCCCTCACTCCTGTCCCACCATCCTGTCCTACCTGGGGCTGCTGGGATATTGGGGGCCATCACTGTCTGCACTCGCTCCACTGCTGGGGATAGGATTAAGGGTGCTGTGGGGGCTTTGGAAGTCTCTGGGAAAGTCTTCAGGTCTGAGGATCCAGAGCAGAAGTGTAGGCAGGAGTACCTGGCTGGCCCCACACCTAATTATTCCTCCCCAGCCTTGGCCTCAGTGGACTCCCCACAATTCCCTCACTGACCCTCAGGTGCTGGGGGCATGGCACTCAGATCCACAGGCTGTCCCTTCTCCAGGGCCTCCAAGACAGCACCAAATTTCTGTAGTAGTGAGAAAAGCAGTTGTGGACGTAAGCCAGGGGACCCCCGAAAGCCTGGGTTGAAAACTCCCCCTTAGGCCAGTCTCATCCAAGCCCAGCCTGGCTCCCTCTCTGAGCCTCCACTTCCCTCTCTGTGAAATGAGGGAGGGGACACAGTGCCCTGGGGCCAGATGTCATACCTTCCCCATCCTCATGAGCTCACGGGCACGGTCTAGCTCTCCAGCCCGCTTGGCACTGAGTGCAGCCACTTTATATGCTTTCTGTCGGGCTGACAGCAGGGCCCGTGGGTCTGGGTCTGGGTCTGAATCAGGCAGGGCAGCAATGCCAGGGCTATGCAGAGGGCTGGTCTCAGGTTGGGAGGGGTTGTCTATAACAAACCAAAAAGCCCCAGAAAGTTGAGTGTGGTGGCACATGCCGTAATACTAGTTACTTGAGAGCCTGAGGCAGAAGGATCACAAATTTAAGGCCAGCACAGGCAACTTAGTGAGACTCTATCTCAAAATAAAAAGGGTTGGGGATGTAGCTTAGTGGTAAAGCATTTGTCTAGAATGAGTGAAGCCCCAGGTTCAATCAATTCCCAGTACTGAAGAAAAAAAAAAAAAAAACAGGCCCCAGAAGGGGCACAGGGGTCAAAGGAGAAGGTACCAACTTTGGGGTCCCAGTGCCCATAGGTCTCACTGCCCTGAGGGCCCCTTGGGGAAACCATGTTTGTCAATGGGCAAGCAGCACGCTGCTGGGGATAGGCATGGGCTCTGACCCTGGGAATTAGGAAAGGATCTGGGTATCTCCAGATACCTAGCCCCATGGCAGGAGGAGTTTGGGAGTTGGCCTCACAGCTCCTGCTGGGCACTTCTTGGGGGGTGGGGAGCCTCTTGCCCACGGCCACTGGAGGTGGAATCTCATCTTCATTGATCTTCTTTCCTTTCCTCACAGCAACTAGCTGGGACTCCAGAGTCTGAGGGAAAAAACCAGTCAGAAACTCAGGTAGCCATCTCAGCCTGGACCCTGCTCGATGACAGGCCAAGAACCCATCACTTTTACAAGGCTGGAGGCACAGCCCACTCCCCAGCTCTCCTTCCCGCCTGGCCAACTCACCTTCAGGCCACGCTCACAGCGTCTGGCTTTGGCTGCTTCGCCTGCCCCCGTGGCACTGGCCACAGCCTCCCGATAGTTGTGGATCCGTTCCTCCAGCAAAGCCTGCAGCCCCTGAGGCCCTCCAGCCTGTAGATACTTCAGCTCAGAGCTGGGCCACTCCACGGCCAGCTAGGCCCTTGCCATTCTCTCCCTGTGAGGAAGCTGCCCCAGAAGATGGAGTTCTGGGACTCCAGGAGAAAGAAGTGCCTAAAGCCCCAAGGTGAGGCAAAAACCCACTAGAGAGGCCACGGGCCATGTCAGAGGCAAACAGGCCCAGACAGTCAGTGGAGGCCAAGAAATGGCAGTGGGAGGTGATCTGGGAGAACAGAGAGGCCTTTGAGGTCGGCCGGCCACAGAGGAGTTTCTCATGCTTGGTTTCTGTCTGTGGTAGCTGCTGGAGGAGGATTACCACCCTCCTCCAGCAGCTGCCTCAGTTCTGGCTTCTCTGGGCAAGCCACGGTAAAAGCATCAAGCACACAGGGCCCCTCCTCAACCTACCTGAGCTGCAGGAAATGAAGTCATTAGGGGGGCTTTCTGCACTAGAGTGTCAGGGTCTTCCTGTCCCTTGTCCTCCTCAGAGAGTTCTGGGTTAGCTGCCTCATCACCATCCAGGGGCCCAGCTTCCTCATCTGCTCCCAGGACCTCCTGCAGTTCAGTCTAGGGAGACACAAAAGTTCAGGAGCTCCAGGACCTCATGACAGAACCTGACACCCACGACAGAACCTGAGAATAAAGGATCCTTTCTCCCAGTAATATTTCCCAATGACAAAGTGCAGTCCCCTTTAACAAGTCATTTCTTTAATCTGATTAAGGACAGCCTTGAAAACTGTGAAGACTTCAGCAGCAGAGTTCAGACTAGTAGTCACAGGAGACAAGTCTCACGCTGTATACAGCCAGGAAGATAGGCAAGGAAGGACAGCACATTCACTCAGAGACACAGCAGGACAGACCCCAGGCCTCCTCTCCACTGCCCTCTCCTCCACCTCCACCAGGCCCACACTTGACCACAGAGCCCTTGCACACCAGCCTGGCAGACGCACCAGCAGGTCTGCATCCTCCTCCAGCCCTTCCTCCTCCTCCTCCTCCTCCTCCTCCTCCTCCACGTCCCGCATACAGTCTGCTGCCAACTTCTCAATGTGGGCCATGGGCAGGGGGGCTGGGGAAAAAGGGTCAAAGAGGGTCAGGGCAACTCAAATACAGTTCAGGACCACTAAAAAAGGGTCTTCAAGCCATTGTATAGGTAGATACCAAGGCAGAAATCCCCCTTTCCTCCCACAGCTAAGTACCACCCAGAAAACTGCTCAAAATCCCTTGTCAGGAACTCCTGGGCAGGCCAACAAGTGACACTTAGCTGTCCGTTTCTGCTGGTAGTAAGCACATTCATCCATCACCGCCACCTGCCCCACCCCCCACCCCTGCCCCAACATACCTTTCACGTTTGTAAAGATTTGTAGAGTCAATTTGACCTTCACAATTCTGCAAGATGATGATTATTATCCCCATTTTATATACTGAATAAACTAGGAACTGCCAACAGCCATTTTCCTAACACTGCAATCCAAAAAACTGGCAGAGCCAGGATGCAAACTCAGGCCTGTCTAACCAGAGAGGGCCAGATCAGTAAGTCTCTCCCTAGTCCACCCTGCCCTCAGCTCAAGGGAACTTGGGAGGGGGTGTGCTGGCTCTCTGAGGTTCCTGGTAAGAAGAGAAGATAGTCTCCCTGATCCTCCCAGGCCTAAGAACTCTGTCTTGTCCAGGCTGTGGAGGGAGATTACACTTGCTCATTTGACACAATTTGTGGGCACTTACTCTGTATCCAACTCTGTCTGTGTTAACTGGGCCCCTACTGTGTACCAGGTTGGTAGGGTTAAAGAGAGTGACCTGAGTCTGATGAGAATCAGATTTGTCCACAAGGGAGAGGGAGCCGCCAAGGGAGGGGTGAGCTCCCATCATTCAGATGTACAAATGACCTTTTGTCAGGACAGCTGTAGAGGGGACATGAGTGTCAGTAGGACCAGGGGAATCTGGCTGCCTCCTCCAGGCTTCTACCACCATACACACCTGGTCCTAGTAGAGCCCAGCCAGTGTTGAAAACTCACCCTGCCCCTTGGGTGCTGGTTTCCTGCCTGTGGTCCCTGCTTCCCCAGTGAGGGCCAGCAGCTCAGCCTCCAGATCTCCATCCTCTTCAGTCTCATCCATCCCCAGCAGCATATCCTCAGGGCTGAACTCCACAAAGAGCCCCAGCTGAGAGTAGAAAAGGATTCTTAGGAATCACACAATGAGACAGGGGACAGCTAGCCCCAGAGCCATACATGGGGCTCCCAGTGTCCTAGACTGGTTCCTTCACTCTGTGATGCCCAGTGTCCCAAAAGAGAAACTGAGGCCTACAACATTACCCACTTATCGCCAAGAGGATTCTTGAAACAACTCAGTGGATATACTGTCATTGGTGGCAATAACCACCATCACTGTACTTAGGGTTCTACCTGATTATACTAGTTAATTCTCATAATTCTGAGAGATGTCCTACTTTCTTTCCTTCTTTTTTTAAAGAGAGAAGGACAGTGAGAGAGAAAGACAAGAATCAATTTTTATTGGGTTTTTCACATGGCTTTTGTTGCTCTGACAGTTGTGTACTTGTGCATACCAGGCAAGCTCTGTATCGACAGTGTAGAGTGCAGCAGTACTCAGTACATCAGCACTGTACTGTCATTGTCATCCATCCATAGAACTCTTCATGTTGCAAAACTGAAACCCTGTACCCATTACATACTAACTCCCCAACTTCCCCTAGCTCTACCCTATGGTAACCACCATTCTACTTTCTGGATCCATAAATTTGAGTATTCTAGGTAAAAAATTGAGGGTGCCCTAAATGACAAAAACAAAATTTAAAATAATGTTTTTGTGGGGCTTGGGCAGAGTGGCTCAGCAGTTGGAGCGTTTCCCTGGCATACATAAAGACCCAGGTTCAAACCTCAGCTCTACATACACAACTAAGAATTGGGGACACAAAGGACAGATGAAAAATAAATAAAAGTTAATTCTCACACACACACATACAAAAAAAATCTTTGTGACTTGCGTCTATTCCCTTTGTCCCCTCTTCTCCCTTACTTGCCTTCTTTAAGACAATAAAAACAGACTAACAAGTCTCAGGGCTTGGGCCCAGAAGAATTAAAGGGAGAAAGCTGGAAGACAGACCCTGCTGTCTCCACTTTAGCCACAACCCTGTGCTCCTAGGCAACAAAGTCTTCTTATTGGCCACAGGCCTCTGCCCAGGCATCCTTGGCTGGCAAGCAATGAATGACCCTAAAGAAGTAAGCTCTGAGAGCACTGAGGCCCCAGAAGAACATCCTAAACCTTGGAATCTCTTGAACCCTCCTGATCATTTACATGGAGTGGTCATGGTAAAAGAACAATTGTGCTGAAGACCAGGAAGGGAGTTCAGGCCCCCTCTCCCAGTCTGTATGGTAGAGTCTAGTTAGGAGGAGGCATCGTTCCAATTCTCTGGACTAACAGGAAGACCACGCAGGTAACCCAATTTGCCCAAGCAGTCTAGAGACCTCCCACCCCAAAGTGGCCCAGGGGTGAAGGAGACTGGTCATGTTCATACCTGTTTGGCAGCTGCCACACCCTGGCCGCTGGCCTGAGGGCCCTTCCGAGGTCTTGGCCCTGGCATCTTGGCAGCCTAGATACCTATCAGATAGGGAGTTGAAGAAACTCAGAAAGGAGTAGACCATGAGCCAGGTTCTGCAGTGGTGAGTGTGGTTAGTGAACTCTCCAGGGTGGCAATGCTTTACCCCAGGGGGTGAAATACCAATGTTGGAATTACTGCACTGGAATAAGCAACATGGGAGATGGTGAGGGCCAGTGGGTAGTGTGAACACAATATAAAGTTACTGAACTGAATGACGCATGTGGAAGGCAGATTCAGAGAAGCAACTCTGTCTACAGGGTAGGTTCAAGGCTGGGTAGGATTCAGAGAGGCTCTAAAGCAGAGGTGTTCATTCTGAAAACAACACCTGGCAGCTTATATTAATTAAAATTAAAAATCCATGCCAGACACACAGCTGCGTGTGGCTAGAGATCACCATTAGACACACAGACACAAAGCATTTTCAGCGGGCAGCTTCCTTGGGCAGCTCTGCACCACAGAAACCTGACTTGGCATTCAGATTCTCTTAGAGCTCTCTCAACTTTTTATTTTCCCCAGGGCTGAGGACCGAACTGGAGGCCTTGGGCATGCTAGGCAAGCACTCTGCCACTGAGCTAAATCCCCAAACCCGAGCTCTCTCAACTATTCATGGGGCCTCCATGGCAGATGGTGCTGGGCACTGGGAGTGCAGAAATTATTGTGACCCTCAAGGTACATGCACAGGCTTCAGTCCTCAAGGAATATTTAAGTGATGGAGACAGACCCATGAACAAAAAGCCACTACCCCGGGTTGCCTCAGGTGCTATGGGCACCCAGAAGTAGCTCCTTACCCAACCTGTGTTCTTAGAGGAGGAGCTGCCTTTGCTGAGTCATCAAGTTGGGAGGAAAAAAGAAAGAAAGAAGGAAAGAAAGAGGAGTCCAGGCTGAGGGAATAACTCGGTAATGGTTCTGGGGTAAGAAAAGGAAACTAAGGTCTGGTATTTCTAGGACCTGAGGCCAGAAATGGTATAAGTTAAGCCGGAAATGTGAGCAAGGGGCAAAGCCTTTAATCCTTAAAGAATCTGGGCGTTATTCTGAGGGCTACAGGGAAAGAAGTGATGAGGTCAGGTCAGTGTTTCAGAAACATCACTGTTGGCAAAAGGGAAGGTGCACAGGAAGTAGAAGGAGGACAAGACGGGAAACCCGGTACTGAGCATCACACAACAGTCTGTGAAGGCAGTGGAGCTGGGGGGGGGGGGCAGTGGCTGGAGTCAGAGGTTAGAGGTAGAATACACAAGGCTGTGAGGTTAACTGGGTGTGGGAGCTTGGGAGCTGGCGCTCTGGGGCACTCCAAGTGTCAGATTTCGTTGAACTGGGTGAATCGCGGGTGTCAACTGAGCAAGGGCCGTGGGAGTGACTTTGGGCTCAGGGTAAAGTCGAGATGGGTCAGCCTTTCCAAGTGTGCGGTTTCGGTGCTGGACTAGGTCTGGGCTCAGAAGAGTCTGCAGGGACAGGCGAAGCCGGGCCCCCCACGCCCGCGCGGCGGAGCTCACCGCCCGGCCCGGCCCTGCCCAAGCCGCCTCCATCTCCCCGGCAGTCCCCAGATCTACCCACGCCGGGTGGGGGGCGGGTACGCGGCATACCTCGCGGCGGATCCGAACCAAACCCGAGCCTTCTCCCTCCCGGCACCGCCCTGGCTTCCCGCGGCCCCCGGGCGCCGGCGGAGGCAGCGACAGGAAGCGCCCGCCCGGGAGGCGGCTGGCGCCCAACACGTGATTTCACAGTCGGGACGTTCGCAGTGCGCATGTGCAGGGCGAACCCGGCGGGGCTCCGCGACAGGTGACTCCTAGGGTGGGGTTCGCAGTGCGCAGGCGTCATCAGGTAGGTAAGCCGAGTCGCTAACTCGGGCAGCGGATGGCGCCACCTGGCCCACACAGCCCGCGCAAATGCAGTGCGCGCGCCTCCTCTTCTGCCCAGTTACTTCACCAACCCGCCTCGGTGGTGCTCAGGCCTAGGGACTGGGCGCTCGCTCCACCGGCGCAAACCGCTGGCGGTCCTAGCCCGGACACTGGGGCGGAGCTTGCCCAGACTCCGCCCCGAGGGCCAGGGGCGGGGCTTCTCCGCAGACCTGTATAGTAAAGTCAGCGGAATGCACCTCGTAGTTTTAAAACTCGGCACCTGAATGTCCCCCTTTCCAATCGGAAGGCGGGTTGGAACTTCAGATTAGACAAGCAGAGCGCACTGCACCTCTGGAAAACAATCCTTACTCCCCTGCCTCGCAGTGCAACCAAATGGAGGTGCGTGCAGAGAAAGGCGCTAAGGAGACTGCACCTGGTTTTCGCCCGAATCTTATCAAATCCTCAATCCTGCAAGATAGCATCCATAGAAAAAACGGAGGTTCAGAGAAACTCACGGAAATGCAAAGCCATCTGCTTCAGCATCCGCACAATTGCCTTAGTCTAGCTAGAATATCACCAGCTTACTCTTCTAATACAATTAGTGATGGCCAGAATTTACCAGTTTCCTTGGCTGCAGAGCTCTTACATCTCATGTTTCGGGATAACTTCCCAGAGAAGGAACAGTTCACCATTTTCTTTTTCTTTTCTTTTTTTTTTTTCAGGGCTGAGGCTCGAACTCGGGGCCTTGCGCGTGCTAGGACCATTTTCTGTTTTGGTTTTCGAACCCAGGTCCTTCTGTTACGCAAGGGCTCCACCATGAAGCCACACCCACAGCCCTTTCTTATTGAGAATTCCTAAGGTGCTGAGACTGTCCTAGAATTTTATATTTTCCTGTCTCAGCCTCCTGAATAGCTGGGATTACACGTGTGCGTGCACCACACTTGGTTTCGCCATTGTTAAATTGAGATTTCACGTCTATATTTATTTCACTCTTAACATTTTTATAACGAAATGTTAAAGATATACACAAAGACATACAACATATTTACTGGAGTGCAAGCTCCACAAAGGCAGTTTTTTTTTTCATTCTTGTATTAGGTCTCTAGAGCGCAGCATGGCACACAGTAGGCACTCAGTAGTTACTAATTTTGTGTGTGAGTTAGCACAACTTCATGCGTACCTACAAGATTTTTTCTTTAACTAAAATACAGCTGAGGTCACCTGCATATTTCCAATACAGCAACTTATGGGGTATATGCTGAGTGTGAGGTTTTACTATTCCCAAACATTTATATTTCCACTTTTTGTAAGCTTTTAAATTATCATTGGTGTCATACTGCATAAACTTCTTTTTCTACTCAACCTTGTTTGTAGGCCTTGTCTACATTGATATACTTTTTTTTTTTAAAGTTAATTTTATTCCATCTGGTTTTGTTTCTCCTACACTTAGTTGTGTATGTGGTGCTGGGGATCGAAGCCAGGTCCTCCAGCATGCCAGGCAAGCACTCCACTGCTCAGCCATTCCCAGTCCCTGATACATACTTGTAGATTTTAATTTCTGAATGGCATTCCATAGTATGAGAATAAACACCATTTTTCAAATGGTCTGCCATTACACTGAAATGAACATTCTTGTACATAATTTACGGTATACGTACGTGAATTTCTCTATATTATTAGGAAGGGAATCATAAACTTTCTTGCATTTTCCCAACTAAGTATTACTAAATTATTTCAAAAGTAGTCATTGCAGTTTCTTATGCCCATCAGTGAAACATTTAGGTTTCAATTATTCCATATAGTTATGCATAAGTTTTTGTTGTTTTGAAAGAAACAATTTTATTTCAATTTTCATCTGGTTTGTTTTCCAACACTTGGTTGTGTATGTGGTGCTAGGGATTCAAACCCAGATTTTCATGCATGCCACAAGCACTCTACCACTGAGCCACTACTCCAGCCCCCATGCATAGGTTTTTGATGTGAAGAGTTAAAATCAATCCTACCATAGCCTCTGGAGTCACTGTAATTATAGGAGTGAACACTACACATGGCTTATAATTGTATTTCTTAAATCTAGGACTCAATCAAGGTTCACCCACTGCATTTAGCTCTCGTGTCTCTATTCTCCTTTGGTCTAGAATGGTTTCTCCATGTTTTAGGATTGTGTTTTCTTTTGTGATAGTATTTTAAATGAGTGGAACAAATGCTTTGTAGAACATTTCTCCCTCAATTTAGATTTGTGTGATAATTTTCTCATCGATAGAATCAGGCCAAACATTTCTGGGTGGGGTTCTGTGTTTCAAATAAAGATTTATTTTTTTATTATTTTGGTCCCAGGGATTGAACACAGGAACACTTAACCACTGAACCATTTCCCAGCACCCCCCCCCTTTTTTTTTTAAATTTTTTGAGACAGGGTCTCCATAAGTTGCTTAGGGCCTTGCTAAGTTGCTGAGACTGGCTTTGAACTTGAGATCCTCTTGCCTCAGCCTCCCAAGCCATTGGGATTACAGGTACACACTGTGGTGCCCAGCTTGTGTAAGAATTTTAAATGTCAATTTGTTTTATATTTGGTTTTCATATAAATATTAGAATCAACTTGAAAAGGAATATAATAAACTGCCAAGGATATAAGGGCAATCTGGCTGTGATATCTGTCACCCCACTGATCGCCCAGCTAGGCAGGCTGATCTGGCAGGCTAGGCAATGTCCACTTCTCCCTCACTGCTTCATGCGTCCCTCCCAAAGCTGTGCCCTTAATCGAAGAGGATGACCTTCCCCAAGAGGACTGTTCTTGGGTCAAGTAGCTGCACTTCCCCGCTAGAACCCTCAAACAAGCTCTCAAGAAACTGCCAAGACTTGCATCTAGACATTAATTGCATCTCTTTATCAGATTTATTCCTAGGGACCTGATATTTTATGTGCCATATATTTTATACTTGAAGATTCACTTGTTTTTTAAATTGTACAATTTTTAATGTTACTTTTTAAAAAACTCAGTTTTTAGTTATGTGCTAGAGATTACTTATCAACAATATTATTTCCAGGAGCTTTTTATGAGCTCAATTTTCTTTCATATTGCTCAAAATTTAAGACATGTAACAGCACATGGTAAAATCCCTCCTCTAGCCCCTAATCCTGTCTATCTAGTTCTTTCCAAGAGGGAACCAATATAAGCAATTCCTTACACATTCTCCTAGAACTATTTTATATGGATACGGACATATTTTATAAATAAATATGCAGCACTGGGAAAGTTACTACACCTTTTCGAGCAAATCAGTGGGAGGGCCTATGGTAGACGGACAGTTTGGTTTTATACTCTGAATGTTTGTATTGACTATAAAGTCCCAAATACTCTGAAAAAAAGGAAATCATAGAAAATTCCAAAACATATAATCACTTAGTGTATTTTCTTTCCCACTTCATGTGTTTAGTAAAAGGAAATCGGGATATCTTTAAAAAAAAAAACAAAACAAAACAGCTGTCCCTGTGAAGTCCTTCATTCTTCTTTCAGCGCATAAAGCACATCGTCCTGGCTGACGTTGAGACGCACGCGAAGGAGCAGGTCATTCCTGCTGGGCTCCACCAGGAGGAGGCGGCAGGAGCCCAGGCGGAAACACACGGCCATGGTCTCTGACATGGTTGGGTATGGCAGTCCTTCCATCCTGCACAGGGCCACATGTTGACTGTATATCTAGACACAGAAAGCACAGGTTAAGAGCCCTGCCTCTGCACCTGACCACTGGTCACAAGTACTCCAGAAGCACCAGTGGCAGAACGGAAAGCCAGCCTCTGAAGCTGG
>PVKS010019635.1:0-25112 GCA_004027875.1 Aplodontia rufa
TAGTAGCAAAAACAGCATGGTATTGGTATCAAAACAGAAGATCCTGAGACAAACCCCCATATCTTTAGCTATTTGATATTTGATAAAGGGGGCAAAAGCATAGTGTGGAAGAAAGGTAGCCTGTTCAACAAATGGTGTTGGACAAACTGGACAGCCATATGTAGACAACTGAAACTGGATCCTTATCTTTCGCCTTGCACAAAAATTAAATGAAAATGGATCAAAGACCTGGATATTAAGCCAACAACTTTAAACTTACTAGAAAAAGAAGTAGGGTCAACACTACAGCATATAGGAGTTGGCAGCTACTCCCTTAACAAAACTCCCATGGCTTAAGCTGTAAAATCAAGAATAAATGAATGGGATGCAATTAAACTAAAAAGTTTTTGCACAGCTTAAGATCTAGTCAAGAGGATCAAGAGAGAACCCACAGAATGGGAGAAAACCTTTGCCTGCTACACCTCGGACAGAGGGCTAATATCCAAAATATACAAGGAACTAAAGAATCTAAACTCCAACCTCACAAATAATCCAATCAATAAATAGGCTAAGGAACTTAAAAGAAACTTCTCTCCAGTGAAAGTCCAGAAAGCCCATAAATATATGAGAAAATGCTCTGCATCATTAGTTATAAGGGAAATGCAAATCAAAGCTGTAACACTTTTAATCTGTGTCTCTCTTGTCAGCATTCTCCCCTTAAGTTTCTATGTCCCTACGTCTCTTCTTAAAAGGATGCTGATCCTGATGGATTAAGGGCCCACTGTTAGTATGTCTTTAGTTGATTATATCTGTTATGACCCTATTGCCAATAAGGTCACTTTCTAAGGAATTAGAAGTTTGAACTTCAATATATCTTTCTGGGGGACACACTTCAACTCATACATATCTTTGATGTTGATACAGGAAGGAAGCAAGGGCAGGCTAGTAGTTAAAGCTATGGCTATTTCTGCGATAACCAATTTAGAATTTTTTTTTTGAAGCTTCAGAAAAAATGCTAAAAGCATGGAAAGAAATGGAAGAAAAAGCCATTCATTATGCTGAGGTAAAAATCACTGTGTGCTTATTAATTCTTAATGTCTCCCTTAGAAATTGTCTTTGGTTTTGGTATATAAAGAATATTTGTCAGTCCTGAATTTCAAACAGATACCTAGTAGATGCTTTGTATATAGAGAAGGTACCATAGTGGATAAAAAAAAAAAGGGCTTTGGGTAAATTACTTAGCTTTATGGTGCTTCAGATTCTATTATATATCTTATATATTTTTTAGTAGGGTTAGGAAGATTATATGGGAATCAGTAATAAATGGTGTTTATCACTATTATTTTTATGACTGTTTTAGTTAGATAAGACAGCTACATATCCTAGTGTACCTGGGACAGCCCCAGTGTATTCTGAATGTCTTCCTATAATTATCAATTGTACTACCTTTAACTCTCAAAATTATACTGGTTTAGACAATGAATTTATATAGTCTGCCTAGTATATAGATCATTCTCTAGGTGACAGATTGCTTTGTTATCCTATACACCTACCTGTCCATGATCCTAGATTGTTGTTGTCCTTGGTGTCAGCAGATACTTCCTTTAAGGATGTGAGTGGGGCATTTACTATCCTGAAACTCAGATACAAGTAATACCAATGGTTTTGGTGGCTGGTTTTTTTGTTTTTGTTTTTTGTTTTTTTGTTTTTTGTCTTGTTAGTGACACATCTACCTTTTTGCTTTTCCACAGGAGTAAGAAAATGCTAGTAGTTTACTGTTGTCAGGAGAGAAAAAAGAGAAGTATAGGTATAAGAATGTTTATGAAAGATTAAGTGTCAGGATGAAAGTTTTAACAGAATTAGTGTTTCCTATTATTTAGTTCTACTGCCACAGCAGACCATTCTCTAGCCTTAAGATAGGAGTTTCATTTTGCATCATGTGATGGTAAGCCCATTATTTTCTTTGTGTTTTCATCATGTTTTAGGTTGGTGTCATTGGATACCTCGAGGATCAAATTATGTCTTTGCACACTGAAATCATGGAGCTACAAAAGAGCCCATATGGAAGACGTCAGGGAGACTTGATGGAATCTCTGTAAGGATGTACTTATGTTATTGGTCTTGATGACTGTAGCTTTTTGTAGCATTGTTATTTCTGCTTCAATCTGGAAGGTTTAGAATGTGTGGTTTTTTCCAATAGTTTTCCTTTGTCCAAATTTATTAGCATCATATTTGAAGAGAGGTACTTCTTTGTCACAAGAAATGTTGGAAATAAGTGGGTTGAACCTCTTTGCTTTTTTTAATCCAAGCATCTTTTTCTTGTGAGTGTTAGAAATTTCCAAGTATATCTAAATCACTATTTCCCTATTTACTGTACTTTTGATCCAAGGTCTCTCTTAATTCCTCCAGTGAGTTTAACTGCTGAAGTGTCTGGATTAGAAATCAGATTTTATCGTAAGTTTTACAAATTTAAATATTTCTGGTGCAAGCATATTGTATTTGTGGTGGAAGATCAGAGCAGAAATGAAGTATATTAAACTTTACATTTTAGGAACTTGTACTTTCCTTACTTATTACTCAGTGAAATGCTCTATAAAATATTCATTGGCAGTTTCTACTTGCTTTAAAATGAGATCATTCAAATTGTCAGTAGTATTTATTTCAAGTTGTGAATTATTGAAGTTATTAAATTGCTTTTACACAGAAGCGTGTTTTCTCTTTTGTAGGGAGCAGCGTGCAATTGATCTATATAAGCAGTTAAAGCACAGACCTGCAGGTAAGACACCTCTATCACAGTACTTGACTGCACTTTAGGAACTATCACTAGCTTAACAAATTTGGGGGATTTAAAATTTTTAAACTCTGTTTGTTGGGGGAGTGGGAGGGAGGGAAAGAGAGCGAGAGAGAGAAAGGGATATCCTGGGGATCAAACCCAGGGCCCTATATATGCTGGACAAGTGCTCCATCAGTGAGCTATATATCCCCAGCGCCTAAATTTCAAATTTTTGAAAAGCTACAAAATTACTGTAGAGTATTGCTGTTGAGACATTGATGGTGTAATAGCTTTACGTTTGCGATAATGTAGGGGATTAGAAAGGGAAAGTTTTAAGGAAATTGAGGTAGAAAGGTTTTCAAAAGGAAAGTGAAAAGAAGCAATGGAAGAGAAAAAAGGAACTCAAGATAGAGGAAGCAGAAAATCTGTGGAAAGATGGGGTGGGGGGAAGATTAAGAATTTGATACTGTAGAATCAGATGTGGAATGGTAAGAGAAGGCATGTGCTAGGCAAAAGCAGTTTACCTTGAAAACACTGTCTTTGTCTGCATTGGTCATCGATTGCTTGTATAATTGGCAAAATAATTCCTGTTGAACATCTGCTAAATACAGAGCATAGTCTGCTGGAAAGAGTACTGGCTAGGAATACAAAGACTTGAATTCTAAATTGAGTACTGACAAAATGATCTCAGGCAGATCTCCCCATATCTCAGTTTCTTTTTCTATAAAATAGTATTTAAACCTAGCTTTCCTAACTCAGTTAAGTATGTTGTAGCAATCAGTGTATTGAAGAGGATGTTTATGAAAATGCTTTGGAAACTAAGATATTATTTAAAAATTTGTTTTGAAGGGTTACAGAAGAAATAAAAAGTGAAATTAGTACCCTTTAATGCAGTATTTTTAAATTGTAAAAAGTAGGTTTCATGCCTTAAAATTTGTGAACACTTAACACATGCAAATCAATATGCATGTGAAATTATGGGGTTTTTATTTATTCTTTTCTTTTTTTTTTTTTTTTTCATTACTGGGGATTGAACCCAGGCATATCCTGCAACTGAGCTACATCCCCAGCCCTTTTATTTTTTTCATATTATAACAGGGCCTCACTAAATTGCTTAGGGCCTCCCGAAGTTGCTGATGTTGTCTTTGAACTTATAATCCTCTTGCCTCAGCCTCTCAAGCCACTGGAATTACAGGCATGCACCACCATGCGTAGCTACTTGTAGATAATCTTAAAATCTTTATCTAATTTTTAATTTAAATGGAAGATATTTATTAGCTAGTTTCAGATTTTTAGTTGTTTTTGAGGAATTTTTTGTTTGGAAGCTGATATAGTCTATGAAAGAGGGTTATGCATACTGACCAAAGTCTTTTATAGATCACTCCTACAGCGATAGCACAGAGATGGTGAAGATCATTGTGCATACTGTGCAGAGTCAGGATCGGGTTCTCAAGGAGCTGTTTGGTCACCTGAGGTAAAAAAAAATTGCTTTATTTCCTTCTAAAAAGCCAATATATTTTGAACATGCTCTTTTCAAAGTATAGTATCCTTCTTTGGCCAATATATTAGACCAAAGAAGAGTTCTGGCAGTATCTTGGGTAGCTTGGCCACATTGCATGCAGTTATAAATCCTGTTTGTATTGCTTTGGAGATAAGTCTTTAAATGTGATGCTAATTATAGTTCAGTTCTCCAACTGGGTTTTGGAGTATGTTACAGTCTTGAGATATGGGACAGTATCTGATACTGATTTAATCTCTCCAGCAAGTTGTTGGGCTGTAAGCAGAAGATTATTGATCTACTCCCCAAGGTGGAAATAGCCCTCAGTAACATCAAAGAAGCTGACAATACTGTCATGTTTATGCAGGGAAAAAGGCAGAAAGAAATATGGCATCTCCTTAAAATTGCATGTGTAAGTAATTATTAATGAATTACTTAATGTGACATTAAGTTGCTATTATTCTCTGCAAAAGAAGTTTTTATCAGTTCGAGCTATGTCCTCTTGATGATGTGTACTTCATATTGGATTGATGTTCATTTTCCTTGCTTGGTGTCTCAGTAGCAATGCAAATGAAGGGCTTTTGCATTATCACTCACCTTTTCGGTCCCTCTGTTTTCATAGTCCTCCTGGCCCTGGACCACTATGGTATTCCAACTTGAGGAAAGACATGATGGGCAACCAACCCTTTGTTCAACTGGGCTTTTCCCCCTTCAACTAAAGTGGTATTAGAAAAGTAGACATTTGGGTTTAATCAACGAAGAAAAAGGCCAAGGACAGGATGGTTAGTAGTGATATGCAGAGGTAGAAGTAGGTTTATTTAGAAATACTCCAGTTGTACATATAAGTGGAGGCAGAAATGTTAAGTCTTAGAAGAAAAATTGTGTGAAACAACAGAGGTGCTTGCCTATAATCTTTTGTTGATTTTTTTTTCCCCCCTTCAGACACAAAGTTCTGCCCGGTCCCTTGTTGGATCCAGTCTAGAAGGTGCAGTAACCCCTCAGGCATCAGCATGGCTACCAACTTTAGCAGAACGTGAACAACCTCTGTCATGCGTGGTAACTCCTCAAGATGGGTGGGTTCACTTTGCAACAATAGATAGTAGTGTTTTCAGAGCAGTGGTGGGAATGAGGCAGTAGAGTATAGTGGTTAAGTGTCTGTCTAACGACCAGATTTGAGTCCGTCCCTCTGTAATCTGAAAAATTTACTTGAGTTTTTTAATGTTGCTTTTTTCACCTTTAAAATGAGAATATCTTATAGAACTGCTGGGAAAATATGATCAGACAGTGTATAAAATACTGGGAAGTAAACATTAGCAAATGTTACTTGTAATTATTAGCTCAATACAAGTTCTACGATCTTTGTTATTGGCTTTTCAATTTCTTTTGCTCAAACCTCATTCCTTACTTAACCATTTATCTCTAAATTTTGCATTTATATTTTTGCAGTCCTTGATTACCCTTTTAATAAATTGTTAAGATCAATTTACCTTATAACTTAGTAATTTTAAAATCAGACTTTTTTCAATGCCTTAAATCAATTTTGCAAATAGGAGCTCAAGTTTAAAGGCCTGTGTTTTCTTTTATTCCTGCTCTTCTGCTAAAAGCTGAATGACTATCCGTCTGTTATTTTCTCAGCATAAGATGTGCCGTATCCAGAGCCAGTGGCTCTTTGCTAGCTTGTGTATTGTCGCTTTTCTCACAACTCGTGGAGATCTCTACAGCACCAGAATTTCCTGGAATCTCTGCCTATAATTAGTTTTGCAGAAGTGCAGCCATGTTACATCACTGCTCAGGAGGTCATGCAGTTGTACATTCTGTACTCTAATGAGAGAAAAAGCACATGGCAGGAAGGCAAGCTGATATCAGGTATTTTATTTTTTTAAGGAAAGAAAGTTCCAGAATATATCTTGGGGTCATTATAGGTTTGGCCTAAATATGTATAATACATCTACAAGCATAGGTTATAATTAATTACATACATAAACTTTAGGAAATATTCTGTTAGAGTTGAAGGAAGTAAAACTTATATTTTCAACCTTTTGCTTTCATTAAACGTACTTAGGTTTGTTAGGGGATGCAAATGTCACCTCTCCAAGTAATGGAGGCTGTGGTTGTTTCCAAAAGAGCATCTTACAAGCATTTAAAATATATTTTCTGCAGGAATATATTATTAAAGGAAAAACTGATTTCCATTACAATATACTGGTGGTACCTAACTACCAAGGATGAGGAGCTGTTATCCTGTTTTTCCATATGTTGAAGAAGAGCTGAATCAGCATTTAGTTTTAAGCAAATAATGGCTATAATCCATGGCCTAGAACTGACTCTGGTAGAAAAGGGACTGAGGGTTGGTAAGAGGAGGATATGAAGGGAGAAAACAGATTCAGGATCTCCATCAAATAGAAACTTCCAGAATACATCTTGGTTTTGGACAACTCCCTACCACTGTTTGCTTCTGTGTGATCCTCAGTAATCAGCTTGCTTATTTTCCTTTTCATTGCTATCATCTGTAGTAACCAATCAGAGTTTTTCACCTTCCCTGATCTCTGCAGAATAGATTGTACTTTTGAATTCTCTCCCCCACATCTGTGTCTATGAAAGTCAGCGAGCCAGTGATTTTGTAAGGAAAAGGAAATATTCCAGAAATAAATTCTGTCTATGCCACAAGGATCTTTCTCCCCCACACGCAGTTAGCATTTTCAGGGAGAGAAAAGTAGTATATAAGTGCCACTTATGTTTCAGAGGAAAATCCGATTGAAGTTATAGTGGACTTAATTATTACAGTTAGTTAAAAGCAGCAGGACTCTGGCCTTGGATGGGAGGAAAGAAGAAACTGAAGATTACAAGAGTCAGCTGCATTGGTTGCTGGGCTGCAGGAAAAGCAGTGATCATTTTGACCTAAGAGAACAGAAAGTAGAATTTGCAGAATTTGAAGAGATTTTGTTCTTTTACTCCACAGGGAGACTTTAGCACAAATGATAGAAGAAAATTTGAACTGTCTTGGCCATTTAAGCACTATTATTCGTGAAGCAAATGAGGAACAGGGAAGTAGTATGATGGTAAGTTTTGTGTGGATATGGGTGTATATTTTAGGTATTTTGGATGCAAAGGGTTTTAACTTTCCATGCTAGCCTTAAGTGCCATTTGGAATGTATAGAGGGAACAGAAAACCTCAGGAAAAAGCTTATCAGGAGTATGCTCAAACTCAAATCCCCATCTTTTGTTACTAGGAGAGGTATACTATGATTATGTCATCACTAAACATCAGCAGTAGCATATTTTTGGTCAATTAAGCTTTCTTTGTAAACTGACCACTGAAATGGTTTGTGTGTGTGTGTGTGTGTGTGTGTGTGTGTATTTTTTTTTAAGAGAGAGAGGAGAATCAAAATTTTTTTTTTAATTTAGTTTTTCACGTGTCTTTCATTGCTCTGAGACTTCGTTGTATATGTAGTGCTGGGGTTTGAGCTCACATACTCGCACATGCCAGGCAAGTGCTGTAACTTGAGGCACTGCTGCAGCCCCTGGTTTGTAAGTTTTTGCTTTGGCAATCAGTTCTCTCCAATAAGATGGGGCTTGTATTATAATCCTGATACAGTACCCACTGCATATAATATGAATGTTAACAGTGGTAATTAATAAAAGTGATTATATTAAGATTTGGTTACTATGAATATTGATTTGTTAAAACTTGGAGAAACTACAATAAAATGTTTACTGAATTAACTTTTACTGAATTAGTCTCAATGTTAACTTTTTGTTTTTCCTTTTTCATTAAGAATAATTGTTTACTTTAAATTTTTATGAAAAGTCTTTGAAATATTTTTTAAATTACCAGAAAGTAATTTAAAACTCTATAATTGTAACTTTCATATTTTTGGTTTTCCAACCTTTGATTATAAAGTGTTCAAATATACGGAAAGAAAAAAAAGAAAACTTAATATCCATATACTTAACCATAGTAGTCAACTTCTAATTTTAACTTTTTTCATGCCTGGTTTTAGAATCTCGATTGGAGTTGGCTAGCAGAATGACTTGCCACTTGTTCACTGTTCTCAAGTCTATGAAACTTGTTGCTGTACATGTTGGAAATTTGTTTTTCCTCCATGAAACCATTCTTCACACACCAGTCAGTGGAAGCAATGACTGATCAGAAACTACGCAAGATTTTATAACCACAATATCTTGATTTTTAAGTAAAGTTAACTTCCAAATAGGATTTTATTAAAAAAAGAGAAAGAAAGAAAGGCCAATGGGTATATTTAAATATTTGTTTCAATACTATAGCTACATTGGAGCATCATTATGACACATTTATCTTTAAACCCAGTAAAATATTAGCTATTTAACTGACAAAAATACCTTCTGAAGTTTTAATTGTTAGGTTTAAGGCCAAGCATAATTTTGTACATAGTAAAGAAAACTTCACATAACATGCATTTTAAGCAAAAATGTCTACCTGTATTTCTGTGAGACTGCTCACAAGTAAAATTATACTTCTTGAAGAAGAAGCCCTCTTCCTTGTGTTGGACTCACCAAGTGCTCTTCTTGGCATAGGAGTTGGCGCAGTCCATTTTAAATTTTACTACACGTGTAACAGTGTCCCTTTCTTACAGAAGGGATTATGCATCTGTGCCTTTCGATTTGTAAATCATGTTGTGTGCTATGTGTATATGTATTTAAGATGTACATTTAATAATATCAAAGAGATGCCTGTTAATTTATAATGTATTTGAAAACTTACATTTTTTTTTCATTTGTAAAAATCAGTTGTTTAAACAATCATGTCTTGTCATACAAGTTTGTAAAGGTCTACATTCCCTTATCTGTAACTGTAATTTCAAAATTCAAAAAGTTTTGAAAATAGGTTTTCATAAGTTTGGTGACAAAATTTGCTTACAAATATAGTCTGAACTGACATTGAATCTATTTATCCCATTTAGTGTGAATCTCCATGTTTTTTGTTGCATAAGTATTAACATGTTTGATTATGGGGGATTGCCACAGACTCAGAGGGTTAAGGTAGTATGTTATATGCACTGAATTCCTTTCTAAAATCTGAAAATTTCATAATTCTGAAACATTTGGCCCCAGGGGTTTCAGATAAAGGATTGTGGATCTCTATCTTTTGTTAAAAATTTTAGAAGGTTTTGTTTTAAAAAATGTGAAATGCTTTTGTATTCTAGTTTTTCACTTTGTATTAAATGATTTTTAAATTTCCTTTTTGAATTTCTACTCATTCCAAAAATGAGGTTATAATACAACAGCTGAATAGGAATTTGTGAAGTGAAATTGGGGCACAGAATAATATAATAGGTTATCCTTGTACTTTCTTTAGGAATTAAACAGGACTATGGTAAAGTAAATAAATATGGGGCAAATTCTTCAAAATAGTGTTTTTTCCCTTGAGATGTCTATCACCACTATCTGTGCCTAAAACTCATTTCAGATCTTGCCTTACAAACTGAAACCTTAGTCCCACCATACCCACTTTTATTAGTGTAGTGGTGTCATTTTTCTGTTCACTCCATGTTGGAGTTGTCTTCTAATCTTTTTTGATCATCAGGTATCAGTTCTCTAAACATGGTAATTCCATCCTGTCAGCTATCATATAACAGGCAGTCTCTCTTGTTTCTCTAGTTCTAGAAGGTTTTAATAATAAACATTATTGGGTATGTGTTGCTCAGAAGATCCTAAGCTAGATGGCAAAATCAGAAACAACACAAGATGGTTTGATAAATGCTTACCTGGGAGTCTGAACACTGCAGGCTATCCAAGCACTACAGTTATTATTTAAGGATTTCTTTTTCAGCAGTCATTCATTTTCTAAATATCATTGTAATAATTGATAAAAAGATTTGCTACATGGTGTAGTCCATTTTGCTGGTGTATGCCTGGGCTGTGTCAGGACAGCCTGATCTAGGTTTGGACAGATGCTATTATCAGAACAGACTGTTAAAGACAGATCACTCCAAACTTGATTCTAAGGTATGAGTGGATTTTTTGTTGGGTAACAGCTTTTCAGAGTTA
The DNA here is from genome assembly GCA_004027875.1 of Aplodontia rufa. Taxonomy (NCBI): domain Eukaryota; kingdom Metazoa; phylum Chordata; class Mammalia; order Rodentia; family Aplodontiidae; genus Aplodontia; species Aplodontia rufa. Next base: position 10,278 of record PVKS010019635.1, read on the forward strand.
AATGAGTTGTGAACTCTAAGCAAATATAACTAGGAGAATATATACAGAAAACTCAGGGCTGAAGCACATTGTTTTTTGTTCATTTTGCTCTTTGAAAGTTAAAATAGCTAAGCTCTCCAAATATTTATCTAGGAGCAGACACAATCCCAGACATTTCTAGGTAATAAAATCAAATGAATGGCATAAGTAAGTGCATTTATTGAAGCAAGTAGCTACAGTGGTCTGGTAAGGCTTGCTTTAATTAGGACCTGAATTGATTCTATTTCCCTTTTCTCATTTCCACTGCTGCTACAATTATAACCTTGGACCTGTAGTTTCCTAACCCCTTGAGTTCCCAGCCTCTACTTTGTGTCCACATTCAGTGATTTTGCAGAATCATTGGCTTTGCCATATTTCCCTACCCAAGAGATTAGAGAAGTTTCCAACTTTAGTCCATCTTTTGCAGATGTGGCTGCACTGCTCCTGTCCTCTCAAGGCTTATACCATTTCTGCCCAGCTTATTCAAAGATGATGTCCTTATTTCCCATACATTCATCCATCTCACTACAACCTCTACCCTTTCCTTATTCCTGGTAATATATGCACACGGTGCAAAATTTCTGAAATCAAGAATATGCAGGGGACAACAGTTTTTCTGACCGTTAGTCATCCAGTTCCCCCTACGAGCAGAAAAAAATGCTTGCCCGACTTTCTAAAACTGGTCTTGTCTTAGCTTAGCCTACCAAATCTCTCCTTCCCGTCACACATTTAGGGTGCATGGGTACCTGTCCTCCAGGAGCCAGGTACCCAAGCACCCTAATGCTTAGCTCATTCTAGTCCTATTTTCTGGCTTTCCTTCATAAAGCCCTCTTCATCAGCATTCTGGCACACAGTAGGCACTCAAAAAAAAAAAAAAAAACCGTGGCGAGGGAACGTTGCAATTAAATCGAATAGCTTTCTCTGGTGAACTTCCACAGCACTGCACTTGTGTGGCTAGCGGGTCACTTCTGAAATGCTGATCTGTGCCGGAAGCACGTGCTTGCCACACCGTAGGAGTCAGTATAAACCACAAAAGGAGATATAAAAGGAACAGCTACCGCACTGAACGTGAGGGAGTGGGTTCTCTGCAAAAGAAATGGCAAGTTCCCTATTCGAAAGGCCTTTTCCTTAGCTGATAGGTCGTACACAAAAGAGACGCACCTTCGCAACAGATTGCGCGGCCGGGCGGCAGGGGGAATTTTGTCCCGCCCGCTCCCCGTCTAGCTAGTCGCCGAGGGATGCGGCGTCGCCGTGCGTCCCCGCGCAGCCGCAGTGCCGGGCGAGTGGGCGGGGCCGGCGGTTGGCGGCGGTTGGCGCGGCCGGGGAGGCGGCTGCACGTGCGGGCGGGGGCGATGCGTCACTGATCGGTGAGGAGCGGCGGAGGGGTCGGCTTACATCCGTAGCCTAGGGCTGGGACCCTCCGCAGTTAGTGCCTTCCGCCGGGACAGTGGCCGTCGAGAGAAGGGGTGTCACGCTCCCCGTGCAGGGGCGGGCTGCGGGGCCGTCTAGGGAAAGGGGTTGACCAGGGGAACGCGGCTCAGCCAGGAGTGAAGAATGAGGGGAAAGGGGCCCGGGACTCCCCTTCTTAGCCTGAGACAGGGCGTCCGGTCTCCTGGAGGGAGCGGGTGGAAACTAGAAGGGGCGGGCCTGTCGCTCTCGAGACTGAGGGTCCTTTCCTCCCTCACGCAGGAGCAAGGATGAATATGACTCAAGCCCGGGTCCTGGTGGCTGCCGTGGTGGGGCTGGTGGTGGTTCTCCTCTACGCGTCCATCCACAAGATCGAGGAAGGACACTTGGCCGTGTACTACAGGTGAGCCGCGTGTGCGGCCCCGCCGGTTCTAGAGGAACGGGTACTTCCGTCGGACTGACACTGGGAAGTTCTTCCCGCGGCGGCGCCGGGAGTGCCCGCCTTCGGGAAAGCGTGGGCTTGCAGCAGGTTTTCGCGGAGCTCCTGCCGGGTGCCGGGCAGTTTCAGTGCCCAGGTTAAAGTGCAGGACAGGAAGCACTCGCTCCTAACTGAAGAGGTGTACAAATCACTTGTAGTCCGTACAACTGTCAGGCTTTAGCTTGCCTCTCCAGATGCTCTTTAGGAAATCTGGTTCTATTTGTTTTTTTCTTTCGATTATTTTTTAATTAAAAACCTCTCAGTATCTGGTTATCCCTTACAAGCCGTGTAAGTTGTTTTATCCCCTGGATCTCAAGGAATATAAGCACAATATTGATGGGCCACACTCCTTGCTCTTTACCCTTGCGAATTAAGGAGAGCAATGGGTGGATTGTGTAACCATCTAGCTAAGCTGGCATAGTTTTTGTTTCAGCATAATAACCACCAGTTCCTTTCGATATAGACTAGTAAAAGGAGCCAATTTGTGTAGAAATTGGGACGGTGGTGTAGTCAAAAAGGTTCCAACTTTTTGCTTATTTCCATCATCCACCCAAAACTGGTATTTCTACTTTTGGATCCACCCTGAGTTTAAAAAGAAAAAATGTACAATTTTTGTGGCATATCTTAGCAGATGGAACTCCAGCCTAAGAAACGACAACTTTGTCCAGATTTCCATCCAGTTTGGCATTGCCTTTTTAAAAAATTATTTTTCATTAGTTTTACATATTGAAGGGGTTTGTTGTTGCACTTTCATACATTGGCGTTTTTCTGACAGTAAAGGAAAGAACATTGCAAGAGACATCTCTCAAAGAATTGCTGATGAACCTTAAACAGTTCATTGCTTTTAGTTGTCATGGTTTCTTCACAAACCAAGGACTTTTTATATTTATTTGCTCTTCAAATACTTCTGTTTGTAATTTCCGTATTGTGCTTTCATAGTTCTCACATTCCGGAATTTGATGAACAAGTCCATATGTTACCTGTTTATAGTTTCAACCCTCTCACCTTTTTGTCTTTCTGTGCTAAAATTTTGTTATGTTTGTACAGAAATTTATTTTATGTTCCCAATATTTGTCTTGCAGATTGCCAAAAAAAAAAAAAAAACCCAACCATGTGCCTAAGAAATTTCCTCCTTCCTTAAAAATTTGTGTTGTCTTTTTTTTAACAACCTGTGATTAAATGTATTCGGTTCTGATCTGTTTTTTGTTATGTACAATTAAAGGAGCTCAACCAAGAGCCATTAGAACTTTTTTCACAAGTATTTCTCAGAGGGCTAAAGATCAAAGAGAATCCTTTGAACCTGAGGGTGGTGCCAGAAACCCCAAAGTATGGTTGGTCACGCTTATGAAACAAGGTGTAACATTGGCAATTTCAATTTGACCTTTTTTTACCTTTTTAGGTGTGGTGGGTATTTTAAGCTGCATTTCTTCATCATGAGTAACTTCTGTTAGTGAGATTTCAATAGCTTTGCATAAGTAAGAGTGAATATTTATTGTAGCATTTTAGATTTGAGAAGAGAATTTCTCTTTATAATTTTGTCAAATTGAAATCTCTTTTTGCAGGGGAGGAGCTTTGCTAACTAGCCCCAGTGGACCGGGCTATCATATCATGTTGCCTTTCATTACTACATTCAGATCTGTACAGGTGAGTGATTCCTAGGGATTCCAGATAGACAAGTGTGACAAGTTACCACACTCGTGGGTGGAGATAGATTTCCTTATTGTTTAAGCAGATGTTGATATTTACTTAAATGCAAGAGTTAAAAGTTCAGAGTATATTTATCACAGCACATTATGATTTTGAACCACCTCACTGTTGAAGTGAATTATAAGTATGAGCGTGGCAGCTTGGAAAGACTGACTTCTACCATCTGTATAATGGTATGTAGTAGGTTTTCTGTTGCTGCTGTTAAAATTAAAGCAAGAATTAGGAACACAACTAGAAATTCAAACCAGTGATTACTTTTAGAACACTGTTTGGTTTCCATAGAGGCAGGCTCCTGGGCTACTGTTAACATGGAAGATCTGAATTTTTATACACAGCTTTTCTGCCTCACAGTTTTTGCATGATACATTAAGAGCAAATCTATGTGGTATTTTGACAGGATCCAAGTATCTGGTTATTGAAAAGAATATCTTGCCCATGGGAGACACTTGGTAGATACCTTTTGACATAAGATGATAAAATAGAATTAGACTATGACTGCTTTCACATACCCAGTGTGATCATAAATCTTTGAATTCAGAAGTTTGTCTACCATCTGCTGCTACTAATTTTTCAGGAATCAAAAAAATTCAATGTTATTTAGTCTTACAATTTTAATTCCAAGCTTCCTGCTAAGTGAGAGCTTAATATGAATAAATTCTCCTGATTTTCTTCCAGACCCCTTGTATATGGCGTAGGAAAAGCATTATATTTATTGAAGTGAAATGTCATGGCTGATTTCCATATTCTTTTCTCATATTTGTTCATTTTGCCTTGGTTAATGCTATCATCTCATCACTCACCATCTTCCCCTCCGACTTGCCAGGCTTGGGCTGGGGATGTGGTAGAGTGCTTGCCTGGCATGCATGAAGCCTTGGGTTTGATTCCTACCACCACTAAAACATCAGTCAGTCAATCTTGCCAGGCCTTTTTATGTTCATCCAGATTCCTTCTCTTCCCCCCTCCTTTTTTTTTTTTTCCTAAAGAGAGATAGAGGGAGGAACGGAGAGAGAAAGAGAGTCAATTTTATTATTTTTTTCATCTGGCCTTTGTTTCTCCAATACTTGTGTATGCAGTTCTGGGATTTGAACCTGGGTCCTTGCACTTGCCAGACAAGCACTCCAACCACTGCAGCGGTGGCTGCAGCCCCAGATTTCATCTTTTCAATCTATTGCTCTTTAAGTCTGTTTATGAATTTTGGCCCTTGGTTTTATGTCCTTTAATAATGTTGTCTGGTATTGTTTTCTAAGTTTTTGTGTTTTTTCTTTCTGGAGAATCTCTAAGCTTCTTGAAGGCAGGAACTGTAATACATATTTCGAACCTTTCTATTTATGGTAGAAGTTGTTAAATTTAAGAGCTAATTTCTCAGGAATGTTGTATAGTGAAAATAGGGACTTGGCTCTGCCACCAGTTGATTGAATGATTTTGATAAAATCACTTTATTGTAGACTTAAGTTATTCTTTTGTGAAAGAAGGCATTTTAATCACATCACCTCACCAACAGCTTCAGCAGTCTATAATGTTGTTCTGCTGGCACCACTAAACCCTTAGAAATCGGGCTTTTTAAAATCTTGATCAAAGCCAGGTAAATCTTTCTCCACCTTCTTGAAGCTTAGTATGTTAAGTAATACTGATATAGAGACATGTAAACAGTAATAGTAAATAGATTTTAGAAGTTAATTGATATATAACAGATACACTATATGATAAACTATAGTGATAAATAATCATACTTTTAAAAATTCAAATGAAATTAGTAGAAAGATTTCAGCTTAAGCTAGTATATTTCACATCTACAAAAAATTAAGTGTTGGAGCCAGTATAACTATTTGAATAGGAATGTTCTTTATGTGTGAGACAGTATTAGTCTAGGAAAGAATTACATTAATGAAATCCTTTACGAAAGTTTTCTTATAAGACATAAAGAAATTTATTTTTAGGAATTTTTGGAACACATTAGAAGATATAATCCACATAAACAAATGATTTAACAAACTTGACGATTGAAAGGAATGCCTGTGAATGTGTAATTCCATATGATGTATGAAGAGAAACAGTGCTGAGAATAATTATACAAAAACCTTCAGCTTAAAGTACATGTGAACCTAGTCACTTTAAAATAAATATTCTGTCATACTTGGAAAATAATTTTTAAAGAGTATGAAAAGTATAAAAGTACATACAGATAGGATATTAAATTGAAGATTTATCATTGAATTCTCTCCTAGTTCTTAGTTTGAAAGTTGGCTCGGGACTATCCTTTAGGTTTAAATAGGAATGCATATTTTACTTTGAGTTTGTGTGGAACGTGGAAATTGAATCACTTTGGTGTTTTGAAAGAAACACAATAAATTGAATTCATTTCTCTATCAGTCCTCCTCACTTTACCTAGAACTGTTGCCAGTGCTTACCATCACCCCATTCTTTAAACCCAAGAATTATATTTTGTTCTTTTCTCTCCTGGAATTTTATATTCAGCCAGGTATCACATCCTTCTTATATTATGTCTACTCAATTGACAACTTTCAGTTTTCATGATCTTTACCAAATTAACCTAAATAATTCTTTATCTTCCCTGCTTATTTTCTTACCTTCAGATAAGATGAATAAAGAGAACTCTGTCACATATGATCAAAGGAATTAAGTAAAAGACATTTTTCACCAAAGCTAGTGATTGAATTCAGGGCTTGTACACACTAGGCAAGTACTCTTAACTCTAAACCATGTCCCCAGTCCTACAGTTCTTTTGAAAGCTTGTTTGGAGGTGTTAGGAGAGTGCAGCTACTTGTGTACCCTTGATCTAAGAACTGTCTTCCTCTATTGGGGAAGATCATCCTCTTTGACCAAGCGTATGCAACTTCACAAGGGACACGTATGGAGTGGTGAGGGAGGAAGGGGACACCCACCTAGTCAGCTAATCAGCTAAATCAACTCTGGCGATCAAAGGAGTTAACAGATGTTGCAGTCAGATTGCCCTTATGTCCCCTACAATTTTTTGAAAGCTTCATTTTATGACTATATATAATATGGACTAGAAAGAACCCAAACTCCCAGCCAACATTCAGGGTCCTGTAGCTAATGTCACCATTTTCTCTTCTCAGAAATCACCTCTTGTCTAAATTGTGTTTCTGCTTTAGACCAACCAATTTCCTTCCTATCACATGTATGCCCAAGTCTGTCTTCAATTTTTTTATTTCAGTGTGATGTTTATTGAACTTAAAATGTTCCTCTGCTTCATTTGTTATGTCTCCCCCTCTGGAGCTGACTTGTAAATACTTAACCTCAGGAAATTCTTTAAACTATTTTATTTCCTGTAACTTAACACCCAGTAGTTCACTTATCTTCTATTGTTTTATACCTGTCAGTGGATTGCTTTGTAAGGATTTTGTCCTATGCTGCATTAGGACATCTTTGGAAACAGGAACTGTGCTTCATTTTTTATTTATATTCTATAAGATGATAATTTTTTATTTTTATTTTTCCAACAAAACAATATATTTATATTCTGAAAATTAGATTTACTCCCTAGAGCCCCCCTAATTACCCACCCTTGTCCCTCCCCCCACCACCCTCCTTCCCAGTACATCTCTACAAATGCCTTAGTATTGCTGTCTTCTTGAAAAGGTGCATTGCATCTAGAATGTACTCACTAGATGGTATCTGTTTGAGGCCTTACAGTACAATTAGGAAATCATTTTTCAAACAAAGATGCGATGTGGCAAAGCAATTAAGTACCAATGTTGGTTCTTTAGGAGGAAGCACTGCTAGTGTTGGCACTTATATTAAAAAGAAAACTTCGAACATGTGAGAGATCACTACTAGGTCCTAAACTAAAATATTGACTATGGCTTTAGAAAAGAAAGGTTGCTTTCTTTGAGTCATAGAGTACTTGTATATATAAAAAGTTATCTTTTATCTTCAATATAAATAGTAATATTAGCAGTGGAATCAAAGTTCAGAGCATAAATCCTAACCATGGTATCTTGTAGGTGAGCTGTTGTCATTTGTGATCCCAGGCTAACTTCAGGCAAATAAGAAACTCCAGATAGAGTTCTTTACTATCAGATTGACCATTGAATCTTTCCTAGTACATTTTGATTCAAACCTTAGCTGCAAAATATTTTCTGTCTCAAGTATTTCTACTAGGATAAAAAAAAGAAATGACTATTCTCATAACTAATCTTTGGGGAACTGAAATTTTGATGGAACTGTCCTCACTTACTCACAGCTCTCCAGAGATTTGCCTCTAGGACTAACAGCTTTTTGACAATACATGTCCTGAGTTTTGATATGCTATTTTTTTCCTCTCTAGACAACACTACAAACTGATGAAGTTAAAAATGTGCCTTGTGGAACAAGGTAAGACTTTTCCTTGTTGACCAACCTCCCTTTAGCTCAGTTACAGTTTCTGTTCCTAAAATTGTGATAACTTAGGTACTTTTCAAATAGACATAACAGTAACCCAGAGGAATTTCTGATCTGAGCATTATTTGAGAAAAGGCCTATCTCCAAAAGGAGCTTTCCATCTTAGGAACCAATAGGATATTATTGAAAAAAGTGGAGTTGCAGAATCATCATACCTAACTATACATCAACGTTACCCCTTCTGCTTTAGAGACTTTTTTTAAAGATAGACTTTATTTTTCAGAGCACTTTCAGGTTCATCACAAAATTGAGCAGAAAGTACAGAGAATTTCCTCTTCTCCCCTGCCCTACATATCTTTATTAACTTTTCTAAACTTAGCTCCCTCATTTGTAAAAATCAGCTAATAGCTGAGTAATAAGGATTAGGATTAGTATACACAAATTACGTATCCTCAGCATTTGATCCAGAGTAGATACTCAATAAAAGATAGTTTATAATTAAATCATCTCACCTTCTTATCTGCAGTATTAAATGCCATCTAATTTAGAGTTTCTGATTCAGTAGGTCTGGAGAGGCCTGAGAATTTGCATTTCTAACAAAAGTTCCTGGGTAGTGCTGATGCTTCTGATCTGAAGACTTCAATTTGAGAATTGCTGCCCTAAAGAGGTTTAGGGAAAGAAAGGCAAGCAAGCAAGGCCCAAGTTATTTCTAGAGTATACTCACTACATTGAATTATATTGAAAGAAGAATGTCAAGTTCAAGGTATTTTTTAAATTACCTATTTTAAATTATCTAAAATAATATTAATACAAGCCTACAAAGAAGCTTTTGACATCTGTAGAAGGACATAGATATTTTTAAATAGGGATCATACTCTACATATTTTAAGTTAATTTATTCAATTATCAAGTTCTCCTTAGGTCTGTCTGTAATTCTTCTTTATGGATTCCATTTCCTGGCTCACGTTTTCCCCATTTGTTTGGTTTTAGTGGTGGGGTCATGATCTATATTGACCGAATAGAAGTGGTTAATATGTTGGCTCCTTATGCAGGTATGTTATACATCTATCTGTTGTTTTTTTAGTTATAACCAGAGTATTTATAACTGAGAGATTCCCTAAGGAATACAAAGGTACTTTTAAAGTTTTATAACCTCATTGATTACTGATAAATGTAAAGAATTAACCATTTGAATATTTTCCATTTGTAGAATGGAGGTAGAAATAGGTGCAAGCCTGACATGGCGGCACATGACTGTGATCAGTGGCTCAGGAGGCTGAGGCAGGAAGATTGCAAGTTCAAGGACAGCCTCAGCAATTTAGTGGGACTCTGAGCAACTTAGACCCTGTCTTGAGATAAAAAATGAAAATAACTGGGGATGTGTTTCAATGGTAAAGCACCCCTTATTTCAATAACTAGTACCAAAAATAAACAAATAATAAATAAATAAGTCAAAAGTTCTGAATAGAATTGATTTGTGCAACTATGTGAGTTACTTATTTCTAAACTTAGTGTTTCTAAGTGCAAGGTGGTCATTGATTATTTCTAGAATAGGAAAGTAGCATTTTATTCATTGAGGATAAGAGATAATAAAATAATAAAAATGTGGAGGCTGGAGTAGTGGCTCTGCAGTTACAGTGCTTGCCCAGCATGCATGAGTACATGGGTTCAAACCCCAGCACCCACGTACACAACTAAGTGTCAGAGCAACGAAAGCCATGTGAAAAACTAAATAAAAATCGATTCTCTCTCACTGTTCTTCTCTCTTTAAAAAAAAAAAAAAAAAGTATAACTGATCAATTCCTTGGGTAACGTTGATTTGTAACCTTAGGAGAAATCTTTTCTAGTTGAGAATTGCTATAACTTGGAAAGCAACCAGGAAGTCTGCAGTGTAGGCAAAGCATTTTACTGCTAAAAGATGAATACCTAGAGATTCAGAAACTTAATTGCAAGTCCTGAAAAAAGATCAAACATTTTGTCTTTATCCTTGGTAATAAAATTTGCATGCCTAGGATGTAGAAGATACTGTGTTTGGCAAGAACATTTTTAAAAGGTGAAGTTACAGCCTCTGCCAAGAAGGAGTTTTTGTGTTACTTAAGACAGACCCAAAGAAAAAGAGATACCCTAGAATGTAAGGTTATGACACATTTCACATTGCTGATAAAAGCGCAGATAGTGAAAAGGTTTCAGAGCAGAGAATAGCAAAAGTATCATGTCAAATAGATTTGAATCATATTTTTAATTTTTTTTTCAACAATAACACGTTTAGTCCAGAAAAACCTGCAGTGGGGGTGCAGAGTGGACCCAGTAGAGTCTGGGATCCCTTGAATTATATATATATATATATTTTTTTTTTTTAAAAGAAAGAGAGAATCAGTTTTATTTATTCATCTGGTATTTGTTTCTCCAACACTTAGTTGTGCATGGTGACTCATATTTTAAAAGATAAAGCATTTTCATCCAGTTGGCCCTCTGTATCTATGGGTCCTGGATGCACAGATTGAACAAACCACAGATAAAAATATTTGGGAAAAAAATATGTCTGTACTAAACATGTACAGACTTTGTTTCTTTAAACAATACATTATAACAAATATTTATGAAGCACTTATATTGTATTAGACATTGCAATTCATCTCAACATGATTTAAAGTGTTTATATGCCATAGTTTATATTCCTTTTACATAGGAGACTTAAGCTTTTGTAAGTTTTGATATCCCAAAATTGGTTCTGAAACCAATCCCCTGTGGATACCAAAGAACAACTATACCTGGTCACAAATCTTTGAAATGGATTATGATTGAAAATAAAAAGAGCTGAGTGTGGTGATGCACACCTATAATCCTAGCTACTCAGGAGGCCTGAGTTATGAGGATCACAAGTTCTAGGCCAGCCTGGGCAACAGAATGAGACTGTGTCTTAAAATAAAAAATAAATATGGCTGTAGCTGTAGCTCAGTTCTTGCTGAATAAGTATGAGGTCCTGGTTTCAGCCCTTAGTATCACAAAAATAAAAGAAAAAGAGAAGAAATTAACAGTCCTCTAGTCAGAGCATAGAAAACCTTTAGATCACCAGTTCATTTGGAAAATGATTAAGCCACATGATTAAGTCAACAATTACTTATTGATGGCCTATCCATCAATTGTAATCTGGAATCCAGTTTCATCTAATACTCTCATGGGAAAGCCAATGAAGAAATCTTGGGGTCTTAAGACAGGCACAGAAAGCACCATGTTTTAATTAGTAGAACACAGGTTCTGATATATTGTGTATTATGTACCTTTCGAGACATTTCTGAAATTCTCTAGTTCTGTTTCCCCATATGAAAAATGAAATTTTGTGTGTGTGTGTGAGGATTCAGGACTATTATATGTAAATTGTCTGGCATTCTGGCATAACATTTAACCTAATCATTAGCTCCTTTGTCTTCTAACCTAGATTCTTTTTTTATTTTCATTTTGAAGTACTGGTAATTTAACACAGGGCCTTGTGCATGCTAGGCAGGAGCTATACCAGTGAGCTACATACCCAGCACTTTTTTTATTTTTTATTTTGAGAAAGGGTCTCACTAAGTTGTTCAGGCTGGCCTTAAATCTGAAATCTTCCTGCCTCAGCCTCCTGAGTTGCTGGGATTTCAGGCATGCACCATCATGCCTAGCTTCGCCTAGTGTCTTTTACAACCTTTTATATATATGTGTGTGTGTGTGTGTGTGTGTATATATATATATATATATATATATATATATGAAAGAGAGGACGGTGAGAGAGAGAGAGAATCAATTAATTTTTATTTAGTTTTTCACATGGCTTTCGTTGCTCTGAGACTTCATTGTGTACGTGATGCTGGGGTTTGAATGTGTGTACTTACGCATGCTAGGCAAGCGATGTAGCTACTGAGCCACCACTCCAGCCCCTTTTACAACCTTTTAAAATTGCTTTTTTTTTTTTTTTTTTAAGAAAATGGTCTTTTGTAGCTGTTATCTTCTTTTATTCTCATTGTTCCTCAGTTACTCCAGCCTGTCTTTACCTCTTGGGTAAACTTTTCATAATAAATTGCCTTACACTTTCCCTGCCTCCAATCTCTAGGCTTCTCAGTTCATCTTCACACTACTGCCAAAGTACAAATCTGTGTCATGTCTTTACTTAAGAACTATGACACTGACTTATTACCTCCAGCATAATGTATACTTTCCTTAGTATGGAATTTGAGGTTTCCCTCTTATTGTTATGAATGCAAGAATATCCAGAAAATTGAGTCCAGCAAACATTCAAGGTTTGTGAGTTAGTTTTTTTTTCACTGTTTTCTTTGCATTATTCCTCATGTATTTTTATATTTATATTTATTTTATTTAAAAATTTTTAAATTTTAAAATAAACATTTTATATTTATTTATTTTATATTTATATTGCTCTTTTACCCTGGCTGATTTGAAGATACCTGGGTTATTGTTGGGTGAAACAAACATGGTTTGTGCCTTTCCTTCAGTGTTTGATATTGTGAGGAACTACACTGCAGATTATGACAAGACCTTAATCTTCAATAAAATCCACCATGAGCTGAACCAGTTTTGCAGTGCACATACTCTTCAAGAAGTTTACATTGAACTATTTGGTAAGTGATTTGCTTTAAATGTATAAGTAGTCAAATAGAAATCTTGCTTAATTTATTTATTGATGCTGTTAGAACATTTCTTCTGAATTTATAATAGAGAAATTATCTTTAAAAACTTTTGTCTTAAGTTAAAATTTCATACATAACTTGGTAATGATCAGAAAAACAACTCACATGCTGTAATATTCTGAGTTTTTTGTTGTTTAGTTTTGTTTTTTGGCACAGGGTATTGAACTGCGGGGGCTCTTAACCACTGAGCCACATCCTTGATCCTTTTTATTTTTTTATTTTGAGACAGGATCTTAGTTGCTTAGGTCCTCACTAAATTTCTTTAAACTCACAATCCTCATGCCTCAGCCTCCCAAGTTGCTGGGATTATAAGCATGTGCCACTGCTCTCAGGTATATATTGCTTTTACTGTGATAATATACTAGAAATTCTCTTTGTTGCTATTTTGATAGGTAATTTGAGGAAATTTAGAAGTATGTTTGTGGGCTCCCAAAGGCAAATCCACATGTTTGAGATTTGTTATAAGGACTACCAGGATTTAGCATATAGTTTGTATTCATAGCTAAGACTTATTACAGCCGAAGGATATAAAGCAAAATCAGTGTAAGGAAATGGTATATGGTTGAAGTCAAGAGGAAATCAGATGCAACCTTCCAAGATTCCTCTCACTGTGGTGTCACACAGGATGTGCTTAATTCTCCCAGTAACAAGTGGTGACAATACATGTGAAATGTCGTCTACAAGGGAAACTAATGAGAAACTTAGTGCTTAGCATTTTAACTGGGAGTTGGTCATATAGGCACCCTCTGCCTAACACTTATCAAACTTCCAGATTCCCCAAAGGAAAGCAGGTGTTCATTATAAACCACATTATTTATGTGAACAGTTAGGTACAGTGAGCCATTTGTATCAGCTCTAGAGAGAAGCCTCCCCAAATCCAAGTTCCTAGACGCCAACCAAGGACCAATTCACAAATGTGCCTTTCTAAAGATCATAGTTTCAGTATTACTATGTTAAGTTTCTTCTGCACAAGTTTTCATTTCTTAGAGTGAAAGTTCTGAACAGAAAATAGGTTTTTGCATTTGATTGTTCATTTCTCCCTCCAGGAATTTTTAGTGAATGTCTTTGAGGAAGGCCAGGAAATGATTCATCAATTTAATATCTACTAATTGCCCATGCAGTTGTGCATACCTGTAATCCCAGCAACTCAGTAGGTGGAGGCAGGAGGATTACAAGTTTGACACCAGCCTCAGCAGCTTAGTGAGGCCCTAAGTAACTTAGTGATTCCCTTCCTCAAAATAAAAAATCTTTTTTTTTTTTTTTTTTTTAAAGAGAGAGGGACAGTGAGAGAGACAGAGAAAGAAAGAAACAACTTTGTTTAGTTTTTCACATGGCCTTAGTTGCTCCAACACTCAGTTGTGTACGTGGTGCTGGGGTTTGAACCCGGGTCCTCGTGCTTGCCAGGCAAGCACAGAAACCGCTGAGCCACCGCTCCAGCCCAAAAAATCTTTTTTAAAAAAGGGCTTGGGATGTAGCTTAATAATAAAGTACATCTAGGTTCAATCCCCAGCACACACATGCACACTGCAAAAAATCTTATCAATTCTTTCCTCTTTTTTTTTTTTTTTTTTTTTTTGGTACCTGGGATTGAACCCAGGGGCGCTTAACCACATCCCCAGCCCCTTTTATATTTTATTTTGAGGCAGGGTCTTGCTAAGTTGCTTGGGGCCTCACTAATTTCCTGAGGCTGGCTTTGAACCTGTGATCCTCCTGCCTCGGCCTCCCAAGTCACTGGGATTACAGGCATGTACCATGATGCCTGGCCTATCGATTCCGACAATGGACAACCATTGTAATGGCATATGAGGAAACAAATCTAATATGTCATATAACCAGTCATTTTAATTATAGTGAAAGTACTGTTGAGGTAGATAAAAAAAAATTCATGAATCCAATACGAAGCGAAATGACAGCATTTTCATTATCCATTGCTGTGTGTGCTTCAGAGTTTTTCCTATGAGCTTTTTTCTTTCTCTTTTTAAATCCAGAATGATAGTAAGGCTGAGGTTCATGGAAATGAAATTTAGCAATTTAGGAATTCAGTAAAGATTGAGGATAGGAATTTGTTTTCTTAGGAGAATCAAGATACATATTATAAACTCTGAATTAAGAGACTAGAGACCCAGACTATTGAGTAAATTAATTTTAACCAATAATTATATTTATCTAATAAATCTAATA